>OY757021.1:74748436-74765050 GCA_963580285.1 Lucinisca nassula
CTCAGCCATTTCTGATCCAATCTTAATCAAACTTGCAGATAACCAGGAGGGGCTTATCTCTCCTGACAATATAATCTTGTGATGGTCATAACTCCATTACCCCTTGAGATTTGCTTGTATTTGCCCCAATTGTATACAAGGTTGAAAAGGCATTTCATATGCAAGAACAACAACTCAGTATACCATAAATCAGTGCATTGAAATCTTGGATCTTCATCAAGTTGATAAGCGATCATTGTGAAGATAGTCTCAACAAACATTCATACATTGCAGCACTATACTGTGGGCTAACCGGTGTGTTTTAATTCTGTTGCACTCTCTAATTGAGAACACCTTGGAATTTGCTCGGGGGATTTGCCATCTCTTCTGATGGCAAAATGGGAGTAAAGATACGGGTAGCCTAGTTTTAGCTCACCAGAGCCGAAGGCCCCGGGGGAGCTTATAGGATAGGCAGTTGTCCGTCGTCTGCGTTTGCGTCGTCTGCGTCAACACTTTTAAACATCTTCTCCTCTGAAGCCAGCGGGCAGATTGGGCCCAAATTTTATCTGTAGCATCCTTGGGCTGGGGGATTGAAAGTTTGTGTTTTTTTATGAGAATCGGCTCATTAGTTTGGTTGTTATGGCAACTTAGAGTTTCCATAGACTAAAATGGGGAAAATTGAAAAATGGCATTTACTGCCAAGTCATTGCAGATATTTTGACAAACTTTTATAGAAATGTTTCTTGAGTAAACTTCTCTCAGCCATATGCTTTTACGCCAACCCAAGGGTCCCCCAGGTTGTGCCGGGGCCATGCCCCACCCCTTTCACTTCATAAAAGGCCATATATCACAGAAATCATTCAGATCCCGATCCCTAAATCATAAATATATTCTTGTTCCTATTGATAAGACGCATTCAGTGACACGAACCTGGGGGTCCTCTGGGATGCGCCGAGGCCATGCCCCACCCCCTCCACTTAATAAAAGGCCCAATATCTTGGAAACCATTCAGATCCCCACCCCTGAACCATATATGTTCTTGTTCCTTATGATAAGACCCATTCAGTGACATCAACCACGGAGTCCCTGGGATGCGCCGGGGCCATGCCCCAACCCCTCCATTTCATAAAAGGCCCAATATCTCGGAAACCTTACAGATCCCTGCCCCTAAACCATATATATTCTTGATCCTTATGATAAGACACATTCATTGACATCAACCTGGGGGTCCTCACGGATGCGCCGGGGCCTTGCCTCACCCCTTCACTTCACAAAAGGCCATATATCTCAGAAACTGTTCAGATCCTCACCCCTAAACCATATATATTCTTGTTCATTATGATAAGACGCATTCGGTGACACAGTCCTGGGGGTCCCAAGGGATATGCTGGGGCCATGCCCCACCCTCTCCATTTCATAATCTCACAATATCTTGGAAACCCTACAGATGGCTACCTCTAAACCATATATATTCTTGTTCCTTATGATAAGACACATTCATTGACACCAACCTGGGAGTCTCCCGGTGCCTTGCCCCACCCCTCCACTTCACAAAAGGCCTTATATCTCAGAAACTGTTCTTAGCCCCACCCTAAACCATATATATTCATCTTCCTTATGATAAGACGCATTCAGTGACACCAACTTGGGAGTCCCCGGGGCATGCCCAGGCCATGCCCCATCGCTTTACTTCATTAAAAGCCATATATCTCAGAAATAGTTCAGATCCCCACCCCTAAACCATATACTTGTTCCTTATGATAAGACTCGTTCAATCACACCAACTTGGAGGGGGGGGTCTCTTTGTGCTGAAGCAATGTGCCCCGCCCTTCCACTTCACAAAAGGCTTTATATTTCAGAAACCATTCAAATCCCCAATCATATATGCTCTTGTTCCTTATTATTAGCACACCTACTGTAGTGTGGTCCGCAGGGGCCATTCCTGTCCTTTCAACTTCATAAAAGGGCCTCAAATCTCAGAAACCGTTCAGTTTCCCACCCCTAAACCATATATATACTTGGTCCTTATGATAAGACACATTTAGGGACAACAATCTTGGGCTTTCCTGGGATCAACAGGGATGCCCGAACCCCTCCACCATTTAAGAGGGCTTACAGATCCCCACTGCTAAACCATATATATTCTTGTTCCTTATGATGACACATTTAGTGATACCAACCAGGGGTTGGTAACTCGAAGCCATCGTAAATATATCAACTTAAGATGTTCTTAAGACATACTTAAGGTGACCACCGTAAAATTTATGGTCTCTTTATGCCGCTAACTGAAAACCTGTCGTATCGTTTCCATAAATATACGATCATCTTACCGCTTACGATTTACCTGTGTAATTTCAAATCTCGTGCAAAGCGCTTCGGAAACTTTTGTAAGCCAGGGCATAGCAAAATAAAATAACGCTTAACATCTTACTATAAATGATAATACCGGGGTTTGTTTAACAACAAGGCAGTCTTGTTGGAGCCTTTTCTGCCAAAAAAAGGCTTGGGTAGCAGTATCATAATAGGCAAGGTTCTAAATAAACTATGGGATGAGAAACAATGACACAACTAGCGGGCGACCCCTTCTCTATATTTCGTCCTGATTTGCCATGCCTGGGCTCATATTAGCATCAATTACTTGAAAGTGTCTTAAGGTTCCTCAATACATTTGCTCAAGAAAAATATAGGTGTGAGATTTGCATGTTATTTTTTCCCAAAATATGACCCTGATTTCCTTTTAAAGTGCCTGTCCTAGAAGAAAAAGGTCTGGAGACACCAACGATTATTACAGCAAGTACTTTCTTGCATTAGCTACATCTCTGTGCCTTTGAAAATAAATGCAATTCTGTATTTTCACTTTTACCAGGAAAAAAATGAAACTGCTTTCTAGCCTTTTTACAAGTTACTAAAACAGCTGCAGATCAATAGTTCACATCAAATACTAGTGACTCGGACCAAGCTTTCTATCAAAAAGCCTACCTAAATTGAAAACCAGAAAAAAAACTTTGACATGTTTTTCTTCATGGGCGCCGCCATCTTCTTTTTTTTTGTGGTAAATTTGAATGCTCAGAATGCTCATCATTTATGCATTCCACATTTAATTTTGCCCATCATCAATGAATATACCTTGAAAATTCAGCTGTGTAGCCTTCTCCCTGCATACACCATTACGACATCGCCTATCTTGGAAGCCTGTCATCACTGATAAATTATTGTAGCTGTCAAATTGAGGAATTATCCATCTTGCCAACTAAAATTGTATCCATACACCTTGGAACTAATTTCCCAAAATAACAATGGTACACCATTGTTTTTTATTTAAAACGGAATATTCAAATTTGAAACTGTCTTGCAACAAATTTCAGATACTTTCTAACATAATTTGTTTGTTACTTTATGAAAAGTATGCATTCATTCTGCGAACTATTTTTTGGTGTAACATCGTCCTGATTGTGTTGTTCGGTCCAGCTGCAAGTAAACACATTGAAAAAAATAAAATTTTCAAGCTTTTTTCATCAATACATATTAAATGCATTGGGCTTCTGTGAGTTTTAACCAGCCTACACATTGGTAAGTAGGTGACACAACAGATCATTTAATAGATCAGATAAATATAACCTTTGTGTTGTCCAGAAGTTCACCTGTCAAAAATCACTGATTTGTTTATGGTGGCTCATGTGAACCAAAGTAACAAACCAATGGGTAAAAATCATTTCTATACCATTGCAGTTATTGGCAGTTGCACAAAGTTTCTGGTGCTGAACAGGCTGCTTTCAGTCCTTCAGTTCAAATATGGGGATAGACTGTTGGCTTCTATTAATTTCAATTTTTTGTTTTTGATTTATCAAGTATCAAATCACCCATCCTGTAAACACAATCAGTAACACAGGGAAACTTTGGTGCAGTGATTGCATGAATTGTTATAAATTGCATGACTGAAATATATAAAATGAATAACTGAAAGCACCAAAGAAGGGCAATCATTTTACAAGCTAAATGCAAGAGATTTCAACACCTCAACCCAATCAATGAGATTGTTGCCAAATTGGTAGAACTGATCATTTTTGGCTACCATACACTGAATTTAAAATAGTACCAGGTGAGATAATTACATTTTTTTTAATTTTTGGGAATCATTAATTTTCAGTACTATTCAGGTATTTTACTTGAAATTCCTCTGTTGCAGTACCTTAAGGCATCCTTGAGCCACATTTCTATGATAGTATTTTACACATTGTGGTTCTGTGGATTGAGATATCATTTTTTTGCAAAACCAAGGAAAAATGCAATAAATTACAAAAATGGTGACTTTCGAATAAAAATCTTTGGCTTCCATATTCTTACATTTAGATGGACTACCATCTGATGAAAAATCTCTTTGGGTAATTATTTGCAAATATGATTTTTTAGTACCTCAAATATAGCCAAGTAACTGTATTGAGGAACCTTAAACAAATTTTGCAACAGCCGAAATGGCAGAGACAAAAATTACAAATAAGAAACGAAAACCAAACTATACACAGGAAGAATTAGAAACACTTGTAGACGAAGTTAATGAAAGGAATACATTTGTTGTTTGTTTGATTTGAGGTTTAACGTCCCCGTCAACACTGTAAAAGATCACTTTGGAGACGTTGATTCCAATTTTGTGGGACTTTTACCCAACATTGAGATGAAATGCCATCTCAAGCCCTGTCGCCCAATGAAACCAATAGGGTTTATTAGCATGGACGGTCCGCCTCGCACCGCGGTTCCTGGACAGGCTTAGATCCTCTAAGCGGTTTACCAGTACTAGTGTGCGAGCCGGATTCAGCTCTGCGTGGAAGCATAATGCAGCCCATATATTTCCTCAAGCCCCTATGGTCGCGGGCCTGAAAGGAAGACATTGTGATTTGAAAAGTCATGGCCGCTATTTCTAAAAAACAAGACGATTGTGGTCAGTAGTACACTTATTGTACAGGCTATACTATCTTTTACATTATTTCTTTTTTTTTTCTTCTTTTCTTCCTTTGTAGACACGATTATTACACACACACAAAAAACAGCTTGTACATAATAATTACGTACTACATATATACATGTTTATCGGACATGTATAGATCTTATTGTACATGTATTTTTATACAGGTACTTCTGCTAAATATAGCATATACCTGCCTTAATACAATACCATACAATACATGTATTGTATTAAAAGAACCATGTGTGCCGAGAAAAAAAGTAGATAGATGTACAACTTTTTTCTTATGCTTCTTTGTAGTGTCTGTTTCTTTCGCAATAGTTAAGATGAGGTTACGGCATGCCTGAGTTGTCCTTAACTTTACGATATGGTTAAGTTGTCTCCATAAATTACGGTACTTTCGAGTTACTCACACTAATCGCTACGAGGTGATTATGATATACTTAAGGTCGTCGTAAGCCTTAAGAGAGCTTCGAGTTACCAACCCCTGGGCCCCACCCCCTCTACGTCATAAAAGGCCTATTGTTTCAGATACTGAGTCCACATGGGTGCTCATTTGGACATGGGGGTTCATTTGGTTGATTAAAATGATATCATGTTAAAATACATGGCTGCCATTGGGCAGTGCCCACCTGAGATCTGGTGAGCATAGTGGCCCATGGGCCTCTTGTTTTTTTTAGCTCACCGTCCTTAGGTGGTCCCCTTTCAAAGTTGTGCAAATGGTTCCGGTCCGTCGCACATCTAGGTCATAGGAACCAAAAATAGATTTTTTTTCACCAAAAACTTAAAAAATCTTCTTCTCTGAAACCACAAGGCCCAGGTCTTTGATATTTGGTATGAAGCTTCATCTAGTGGACCCCTACCAAGATTGTTCAAATTATAGTGCTGGGGCCAAAAATGCCCCCGCTCCTGGGCCCTTTGGTTTTACATGGGCTTATATAGGAAAAATCTTTAAAAATCTTCTTCTCTGAAACCGTAAGGCCCAGGTCTTTGATATTTGGTCTGAAGCTTCATCTAGTGGACCCCTACCAAGATTGTTCAAATTATAGTGCTGGGGCCAAAAATGACCCCGCTCCGGGCCCCTTTGGTTTTACATGGGCTTATACAGGGAAAATCTTTAAAAAAATCTTCTTCTCTGAAACTGTGAGGCCCAGGTCTTTGATATTTGGTCTGAAGCTTCATCTAGAGGACCCCTACCAAGATTGTTCAAATTATAGTGCTGGGGCCAAAAATGCCCCCGCCCCGCGCCCCTTTGGTTTTACATGAGCTAATATACGGAAAATCTTTAAAAATCTTCTTCTCTGACACCGTAAGGCCCAGGTATTTGATATTTGGTATGAAGCTTCATCTAGTGGACCCCTACCAAGATTGTTCAAATTATAGTGCTGGGGCCAAAAATGCCCCCGCCCCGGGGCCCTTTGGTTTTACATTGGCTTATATAGGGAAAATCTTGAAAAATCTTCTTCTCCAAAACCGCAAGGCCCAGGTCTTTGATATTTGGTATGAAGCTTCATCTAGTGGACCCCTACCAAGATTGTTCAAATAATAGTGTTGGGGCCAAAAATGCCCCCGCTCCGGGGCTTTTTGGTTTTACATGGGCTTACATAGGGAAAATCTTTTAAAATTTTGTTCTCTGAAACCGCAAGGCCCAGGTCTTTGATATTTGGTATGAAGCTTCATCTAGTGGACCCCTACCCAGATTGTTGAAATTATAGTGCTGGGGCCAAAAATGCCCCTCGCCTCGGGGCCCAGGTCTTTGATATTTGGTATGAAGCTTCATCTAGTGGACCCCTACCAAGATTGTTCAAATTATAGTGCTGGGGCCAAAATGCCCCCGCTCCTGGGCCCTTTGGTTTTACATGGGCTTATATAGGAAAAATCTTTAAAAATCTTCTTCTCTGAAACCGTAAGGCCCAGGTCTTTGATATTTGGTCTGAAGCTTCATCTAGTGGACCCCTACCAAGATTGTTCAAATTATAGTGCTGGGGCCAAAAATGACCCCGCTTCGGGTCCCTTTGGTTTTACATGGGCTTATATAGGGAAAATCTTCAAAAAAATCTTCTTCTCTGAAACCGCTAGGCCCAGGTCTTTGATATTTGGTCTGAAGCTTCATCTAGTGGACCCCTACCAAGATTGTTCAAATTATAGTGCTGGGGCCAAAAATGCCCCTGCTCCGGGGCCCTTTGGTTTTACATGGGCTTTTATTGGGAAAATCTTTAAAACTCTTCTTCTCTGAAACCGTAAGGCCCAGGTCTTTGATATTTGGTCTGAAGCTTCATCTAGTGGACCCCTACCAAGATTGTTCAAATTTTAGTGCTGGGGCCAAAAATGCCCCCGCCCAGGGCCCCTTTGATTTTACACGGGCTAATATAGGGAATATCTTTAAAAATCTTCTTCTCTGAAACCGCAAGGCCCAGGTCTTTGATGTTTGGTATGAAGCTTCATCTAGTGGACCCCTACCAAGATTGTTCAAATTATAGTGCTGGTGCCAAAAATGCCCCCGCCCCGGGCCCTTTGGTTTTACATGGGCTTATATAGGGAAAACCTTTAAAAATCTTCTTCTCTGAAAACGCAAGGCCCAGGTCTTTGATATTTGGTATGAAGCTTCATCTAGTGGACCCCTACCAAGATAGTTCAAATTATAGTGCTGGGGCAAAAAATGCCCCCGCTCCGGGGCCCTTTGGTATTACATGGGCTTACATAGGGAAAATCTTTTAAAATATTTTCTTCTTTGAAACCGCAAGGGCCCAGGTCTTTGATATTTGGCATGAAGCTTCACCTAGTGGACCCCTACCAAGATTGTTCAAATTTTAGCCCTGGGGCCAAAAATGCCCCCCGCCTCGGGGCCCTTTGATTTTACATGGGCTTATATAGGGAAAAACTTTAAAAATCTTATTCTCTGAAACCCCTAGACCCAGGTCTTTGATATTTGGTATGAAGCTTCACCTAGTAGACCCCTACCAAGATTGTTCAAATTATAGTGCTGGGGCAAAACATGCCCCGCTCTGGGGCCCTTTTGTTGTCGCGCCTGCTATTAGCATGGCGCGATATAGGCGCCCGGTTTTCCGTCCGTTCGTCCGTTTGTCCGTTCGTCCGTTCGTTCGTCCGTCCGTCCGTTTGTCAAGGCGTCAACATTTGCGACCACCCTAGCGTTCACCCTGAGGTTCAAGTTTATTTCTCGGGAACTATAAGAGCTTCATTAATGATACTTGGTACAAACTTGTATCTGGGGATGACAACTTACATGCAAGCATCCATATTTGACCTTGACCTACATTTCATGGTTCACTGACTTTGTAAAATATTGCGACCACCCTAGCGTTCACCCTGAGGTTCAAGTTTATTTCTCAAGAACTATAAGAGCTTCATTAATGATACTTGGTACAAACTTGTATCTGGGAATGACAACTTACATGCAAGCATCCATATTTGACCTTGACCTACATTTCATGGTTCACTGACTTTGTAAAATATTGCGACCACCCTAGAGTTCACCCTGAGGTTTAAATTTATTTCTCAAGAACTATAAGAGCTTCATTATTGATACTTGGTACAAACTTGTATCTGGGTATGGTTACTTAAATGCAAGCATCCATATTTGACCTTGACCTATATTTCATGGTTCACTGACTTTGTAAAATATTGCGACCACCCTAGCGTTCACCCTGAGGTTCAAGTTTATTTCTCAAGAACTATAAGAGCTACATTAATGATACTTGGTACAAGCTTGCATTTAAGAATGGAAACTTTTGTGCAAGCATCTATGTTTGACCTTGACCTTCAGATCATGGTTGGGTGACTTTGCGCCCCCACAGGCGCGACATAGCCTTCGGCAGAATTCTTGTTTTACATGGGCTTATATATGGAAAATCTTTAAAAAATTTCTTCTCTGAAACCGTAAGGCCCATGTCTTTGATTTTTGGTATGAAGCTTCACCCCACAAGGCCCAGGTTCCACCCCCCCCCCCCCCCACACACACACACACGTCCCAGGGCCATTTGGTTTTACATGGGCTTATATAGGGAAATCTTTAAAAATATTCTTCTCTGAAACCGCAAGGCCCAGGTCTTTGATATTTGATATGAAGCTTCACCTAGTGGACCCCTACCAAGGTTGTTCAAATTATAGCCCTAGGGCCAAAAATGCCCCCGCTCTGGGGACCTTTGGTTTTACATAGACTTATATATGGAAAATCTTGAAAAATCTTCTTCTCTGAAACCGCAAGGCCCAGGTCTTTGATATTTGGTATGAGGCTTCATCTAGTGGACCCCTACCAAGATTGTTGAAATTATAGTGCTTGGGCCAAAAATGCCCCCGCCCCGGGGCCCTTTGGTTTTACATGGGCTTATATAGGGAAAATCTTTAAAAATCTTCTTCTCTGAAACCGCAAGGCCCAGGTCTTTGATGTTTGGTATGAAGCTTTATCTAGTGGACCCCTACGAAGATTATTCAAATTATAGTGCTGGGGCCAAAAATGCCCCCGCCCCGGGACCCTTTGGTTTTACATGGTCTTATATAGGGAAAATCTTTAAAAATCTTCTTCTCTGAAACCGCTAGGCCCAGGTCTTTGATATTTGGTATGAAGCTTCACCTAGTGGACCCCTACCAAGATTGTTCAAATTATAGTGCTGGGGCAAAAAATGCTACGCTCTGGGGCCCTTTGATTTTACATGGCTTATATAGGGAAAAATCTTTAAAAATATTCTTCTCTGAAACTGTAAGGCCCATGTCTTTGATATTTGGTATGAAGCTTCACCCCACAAGGCCCAGGCCCTGGGGCCAAAAATGCCCCCACCCCGGGGCCTTTTGGTTTTACATGGGCTTATATAGGGAAGATCTTTAAAAATATTCTTCTCTGAAACTGCTAGGTCCAGGTCTTTGCTATTTGGTATGAAGCTTTACCAAGTGTACCCCTATCAAGAGTGTTCAAATTATAGTGCTGATGCAAAAAATGCCCCTGCTCTGGGGCCCTTTGGTTTTACATGGGCTTATATAGGGAAAATCTTTAAAAAATTTCTTCTCTGAAACTGTAAGGCCCATGTCTTTGATATTTGGTATGAAGCTTCAACCCACAAGGCCTAGGCCCTGGGGTCCAAAAATGCCCCCATCCCGGGGACTTTTGGTTTAACATGGGCTTATATAGGGAAGATCTTTAAACATCTTCTTCTCTGAAACCGTAAGGCCCAGGTCTTTGTTATTTGGATTGAAGCTTCATCTAGTAGACCCCTACCAAGATTGTTCAAATTATAGTGCTGGGGCCAAAAATGCTCCCACCCTGGGGCCCTTTGGTTTTACATGGGCTTATATAGGGAAAATCTTTAAAAATCTTCTCTGAAACCGCAAGGCCCAGGTCTTTGATATTTGGTACGAAGCTTCATCTAGTGGACCCCTACCAAGATTGTTCAAATTAAAGTGCTGGGGCCAAAAATGCCCCCGCTCCGGGCCCTTTGGTTTTACATGGGCTTACATAGGAAAAATCTTTTAAAATTTTCTTCACTGAAACCGCAAGGCCCAGGTCTTTGATATTTGGTATGAAGCTTCATCTAGTGAACCCCTACCAAGATTGTTCAAATTATAGCCCTGGGGCCAAAAATTCCCCACCGCTTCGGGGCCCTTTGGTTTTACATAGGCTTATATAGGGAAAATCTTTAAAAATCTTTTTCTCTGAAACCGTAAGGCCCATGTTTTTGATATTTGGTATGAAGCTTCACCCCACAAGGCCCAGGTCCCCCCCAGCCCCAGGGCCTTTTGGTTTTACATGGGCTTATATAGGGAAAATCTTTAAAAATCTTCTTCTCTGAAACCGTAAGGCCCAGGTCTTTGATATTTGGTATGAAGCTTCACCTAGTGGACCCCTACCAAGATTGTTCAAATTATAGCCCTAGGGCCAAAAATGCCCCCGCTCCAGGGCCCTTTGGTTTTACATAGACTTATATATGGAAAATCTGGAAAAATTTTCTTCTCTGAAACCGCAAGGCCCAGGTCTTTGATATTTGGGTATGAAGCTTCACCTAGTTGACCCCTACCAAGATTGTTCAAATTTTAGCCCTTGGGCCAAAAATGCCCCCCGCCTCGGGGCCCTTTGATTTTACATGGGCTTATATAGGGAAGATCTTTAAAAATCTTCTCTGAAACCCCTAGGCCCAGGTCTTTGATATTGGGTATGAAGCTTCACCTAGTGGACCCCTACCAAGATTGTTCAAATTATAGTGCTGGGGCAAAAAATGCCCCCGCTCTGGGGCCCTTTGGTTTTACATCAGCTTTTATAGGGAAAATCTTTAAAAATTTTCATCTCTGAAACCGTAAGGCCCATATCTTTGATATTTGGTATGAAGCTTCACCCCACAAGGCCCAGGTCCCCCCCCCCCCCCCCCCACACACACACACGTCCCGATGCCATTTGGTTTTACATGGGCTTATATAGGGAAAATCTTTAAAATTCTTCTTCTCTGAAACCGCAAGGCCCAGGTCTTTGATATTCAAAATGAAGCTTCTCCTAGTGGACCCCTACCAAGGTTGTTCAAATTATAGCCCTAGGGCCAAAAATGCCCCCGCTCCGGGGCCCTTTGGTTTTACATAGACTTATATATGGAAAATCTTGAAAACTCTTCTTCTCTGAAACCGCAAGGCCCAGGTCTTTGATATTTGGTATGAGGCTTCATCTAGTGGACCCCTACCAAGATTGTTGAAATTATAGTGCTTGGGCCAAAAATGCCCCCGCCCCGGGGCCCTTTGGTTTTACATGGGCTTATATAGGGAAAATCTTTAAAAATCTTCTTCTCTGAAACCGCAGGGCCCAGGTCTTTGATGTTTTGTATGAAGCTTTATCTAGTGGACCCCTACGAAGATTATTCAAATTATAGTGCTGGGGCCAAAAAAGCCCCCGCCCCGGGACCCTTTGGTTTTACAACAGCTTTTATAGGGAAAATCTTTAAAAATTTTCATCTCTGAAACCGTAAGGCCCATATCTTTGGTATTTGGTATGAAGCTTCACCCCACAAGGCATAGGTCCCCCCCCCCCCCCCCCCCCACACACACACGTCCCGGTGCCATTTGGTTTTACATGGGCTTATATAGGGAAAATCTTTAAAATTCTTCTTCTCTGAAACCGCAAGGCCCAGGTCTTTGATATTCAAAATGAAGCTTCTCCTAGTGGACCCCTACCAAGGTTGTTCAAATTATAGCCCTAGGGCCAAAAATGCCCCCGCTCCGGGGCCCTTTGGTTTTACATAGACTTATATATGGAAAATCTTGAAAAATCTTCTTCTCTGAAACCGCAAGGCCCAGGTTTTTGATATTTGGTATGAGGCTTCATCTAGTGGACCCCTACCAAGATTGTTGAAATTAAGGTGCTGGGGCCAAAAATGCCCCCGCCCTGGGCCCTTTGGTTTTACATGGGCTTATATAGGGAAAACATTTAAAAATCTTCTTCTCTGAAACCGCAAGGCCCAGGTCTTTGATATTTGGTATGAAGCTTCATCTAGTGGACCCCTACCAAGATTGTTCAAATCATAGTGCTGGGGCCAAAAATGCCCCCGCTCCGGGGCCCTTTGGTTTTACATGGGCTTACATAGGGAAATATTTTGAAATTTTGTTCTCTGAAACCGCAAGGCCCAGGTCTTTGATATTTGATATGAAGCTTCACCTAGTGGACCCCTACCAAGGTTGTTCAAATTATAGCCCTAGGGCCAAAAAATGCCCCCGCTCTGGGGACCTTTGGTTTTACATAGACTTATATATGGAAAATCTTGAAAAATCTTCTTCTCTGAAACCGCAAGGCCCAGGTCTTTGATATTTGGTATGAGGCTTCATCTAGTGGACCCCTACCAAGATTGTTGAAATTATAGTGCTTGGGCCAAAAATGCCCCCGCCCCGGGGCCCTTTGGTTTTACATGGGCTTATATAGGGAAAATCTTTAAAAATCTTCTTCTCTGAAACCGCAGGGCCCAGGTCTTTGATGTTTTGTATGAAGCTTTATCTAGTGGACCCCTACGAAGATTATTCAAATTATAGTGCTGGGGCCAAAAAAGCCCCCGCCCCGGGACCCTTTGGTTTTACAACAGCTTTTATAGGGAAAATCTTTAAAAATTTTCATCTCTGAAACCGTAAGGCCCATATCTTTGATATTTGGTATGAAGCTTCACCCCACAAGGCCGAGGTTCCCCCCCCCCCCCCACACACACACACACACGTCCCGGTGCCATTTGGTTTTACATGGGCTTATATAGGGAAAATTTTAAAATTCTTCTTCTCTGAAACCGCAAGGCCCAGGTCTTTGATATTCAAAATGAAGCTTCTCCTAGTGGACCCCTACCAAGGTTGTTCAAATTATAGCCCTAGGGCCAAAAATGCCCCCGCTCCGGGGCCCTTTGGTTTTACATAGACTTATATATGGAAAATCTTGAAAAATCTTCTTCTCTGAAACCGCAAGGCCCAGGTTTTTGATATTTGGTATGAGGCTTCATCTAGTGGACCCCTACCAAGATTGTTGAAATTAAGGTGCTGGGGCCAAAAATGCCCCCGCCCTGGGCCCTTTGGTTTTACATGGGCTTATATAGGGAAAACATTTAAAGATCTTCTTCTCTGAAACCGCAAGGCCCAGGTCTTTGATATTTGGTATGAAGCTTCATCTAGTGGACCCCTACCAAGATTGTTCAAATTATAGTGCTGGGGCCAAAAATGCCCCCGCTCCGGGGCCCTTTGGTTTTACATGGGCTTACATAGGGAAATATTTTAAAATTTTCTTCTCTGAAACCGCAAGGCCCAGGTCTTTGATATTTGATATGAAGCTTCACCTAGTGGACCCCTACCAAGGTTGTTCAAATTATAGCCCTAGGGCCAAAAATGCCCCCGCTATGGGGACCTTTGGTTTTACATAGACTTATATATGGAAAATCTTGAAAAATCTTCTTCTCTGAAACCGCAAGGCCCAGGTCTTTGATATTTGGTATGAGGCTTCATCTAGTGGACCCAAGATTGTTGAAATTATAGTGCTTGGGCCAAAAATGTCCCCGCCCCGGGGCCCTTTGGTTTTACATGGGCTTATATAGGGAAAATCTTTAAAAATCTTCTTCTCTGAAACCGCAAGGCCCAGGTCTTTGATGTTTGGTATGAAGCTTTATCTAGTGGACCCCTACGAAGATTATTCAAATTATAGTGCTGGGGCCAAAAATGCCCCCGCCCCGGGACCCTTTGGTTTTACATGGTCTTATATAGGGAAAATCTTTAAAAATCTTCTTCTCTGAAACCGCTAGGCCCAGGTCTTTGATATTTGGTATGAAGCTTTACCTAGTGGACCCCTACCAAGATTGTTCAAATTATAGTGCTGGGGCAAAAAATGCTACGCTCTGGGGCCCTTTGATTTTACATGGCTTATATAGGGAAAAATCTTTAAAAATATTCTTCTCTGAAACTGTAAGGCCCATGTCCTTTGATATTTGGTATGAAGCTTCACCCACAAGGCCAGGCCCTGGGGCCAAAATGCCCCCACCCCGGGGCCTTTTGGTTTTACATGGGCTTATATAGGGAAGATCTTTAAAAATATTCTTCTCTGAAACTGCTAGGCCCAGGTCTTTGCTATTTGGTATGAAGCTTTACCAAGTGTACCCCTATCAAGATTGTTCAAATTTTAGCCATGGGGCCAAAAATGCCCCCCGCCTCGGGGCCCTTTGATTTTACATGGCTTATATAGGGAAGATCTTTAAAAATCTTCTCTGAAACCCCTAGGCCCAGGTCTTTGATATTGGGTATGAAGCTTCACCTAGTGGACCCCTACCAAGATTGTTCAAATTATAGTGCTGGGGGCAAAAATGACCCCGCTCTGGGGCCCTTTGGTTTTACAACAGCTTTTATAGGGAAAATCTTTAAAAATTTTCATCTCTGAAACCGTAAGGCCATATCTTTGATATTTGGTATGAAGCTTCACCCCACAAGGCCGAGGTTCCCCCCCCCCCCCACACACACACACGTCCCGGTGCCATTTGGTTTTACATGGGCTTATATAGGGAAAATCTTTAAAATTCTTCTTCTCTGAAACCGCAAGGCCAGGTCTTTGATATTCAAAATGAAGCTTCTCCTAGTGGACCCATACCAAGGTTGTTCAAATTATAGCCCTAGGGCCAAAAATGCCCCCGCTCCGGGCCCTTTGGTTTTACATAGACTTATATAGGGAAAACATTTAAAATCTTCTTCTCTGAAACCGCAAGGCCCAGGTCTTTGATATTTGGTATGAAGCTTCATCTAGTGGACCCCTACCAAGATTGTTCAAATTATAGTGTTGGGGCCAAAAATGCCCCCGCTCCGGGGCCCTTTGGTTTTACATGGGCTTACATAGGGAAATCTTTTAAAATTTTAATCTCTGAAACCGCAAGGCCCAGGTCTTTGATATTTGGTATGAAGCTTCACCTAGTGGACCCCTACCAAGATTGTTCAAATTTTAGCCCTGGGGCCAAAAATGCCCCCCGGCTCGAGACCCTTTGATAAAAAATCTTCTTCTCCGAAACCCTAGGCCCAGGTCTTTAATATTTGGTATGAAGCTTCACCTAGTGGACCCCTACCAAGATTGTTCAAATTATAGTGCTGGGGCAAAAAATGCCCCCGCTCTGGGGCCCTTTTGTTTTACATGGCTTATATAGGCAATATCTTTAACACTTTTCTTCTCTGAAACCGTAAGGCCCATGTCTTTGATATTTTGTATGAAGCTGCACCCCACAAGGCCCAGGTCCCCCCCCCCACTCCCACACGTCCCGGGGCCATTTGGTTTTACATGGGCTTATATCGGGAAAATCTTTTAAAAATATTCTTCTCTGAAACCGCAAGGCCCAGTCTTTGATATTTGATATGAAGCTTCACCTAGTGGACCCCTACCAAGGTTGTTCAAATTATAGCCCTAGGGCCAAAAATGCCCCCGCTCTGGGTCCATTTGGTTTTACATAGACTTATATATGGAAAATCTTTAAAAATCTTCTTCTCTGAAACCGCAGGCCCAGTCTTTGATGTTTGGTATGAAGCTTTATCTAGTGGACCCCTACCAAGATTGTTCAAATTATAGTGCTGGGGCCAAAAATGCCCCCGCCCCGGACCCTTTGATTTTACATGGGCTTATATAGGGAAAATCTTTATAAATCTTCTTCTCTGAAACCACTAGGCCCAGGTCTTTGATATTTGGTATGAAGCTTTACCTAGTGGGCCCCTACCAAGATTGTTCAAATTATAGTCCTGGGGCAAAAAATGCCCCCGCTCTGGGGCCCTTTGATTTTACATGGCTTATATAGGGAAAATCTTTAAAAATCTTCTTCTCTGAAACCGCAGGCCCAGGTCTTTGATGTTTGGTATGAAGCTTTATCTAGTGGACCCCTACCAAGATTGTTCAAATTATAGTGCTGGGGCCAAAAATGCCCCCGCCCCGGGACCCTTTGATTTTACATGGGCTTATATAGGAAAATCTTTATAAATCTTCTTCTCTGAAACCACTAGGCCCAGGTCTTTGATATTTGGTATGAAGCTTTACCTAGTGGGCCCCTACCAAGATTGTTCAAATTATAGTGCTGGGGCAAAAAAAATGCCCCCGCTCTGGGGCCCTTTGATTTTACATGGCTTATGTAGGGAAAAATCTTTAAAAATATTCTTCTCTGAAACTGTAAGGCCCATGTCTTTGATATTTGGTATGATGCTTC
>OY757021.1:75995307-76195594 GCA_963580285.1 Lucinisca nassula
TTCTGAAAAACATCACAAACATCACCATTAAACTACCATTCAAAGCATTTGCATTTGCACACATGGATCATGACAGTACTTGAGGCGATTTTAACAAATATCCACAACAATTTTTCTTGGCGTATTCAGTACAATATTCTTGAATATCGCCATCAATCCATGTACTGCAGATCGAGGATAAGAAGAACGTGACATAAGAGAATGTTTTTGTTGCTAAGCTTTTTCCACTGTTGTCAAAAGGTAATGACGCTTCAGTAATAAAAATTACAGTAAGTAAATCCTGTCTTGCCTACCATTAAACCAATGATTTTATGATAATAGTAACGTCATAACCAGTCTTACCTACCTGCAGTGGTATACTCTTTGACGTCATTTTCTACTTATCCTCGGACTACAGTATGAATGAAACTGCCATTATAACAAGTTTTGTTGTTATATTGGATGTCTGTATGAAGAGGACTGACATGTCAGATTCGACTAATCTGTATACTACAAAGCTCCAGATGAATTGTTTAACTTTTTTCGTTTTTGAGTCTGAGTTGAGGTTTTACGTCCCCGTCAACACTATTAAGGTCATTATGGAGACGTTACTTCCGATTTTTAGGACTTTTACCCGACTTTAAGATTAAATGACATCCCAAGCTCTACCGCTCATAGAAAAACACTTTTTGTACCAAATAGACTCTTCCTCCTTATATATAGCAGGAGTCCATTTCAAAATTTAGGGGTGTCAATTTATTTGTAAACTGGCTGAACATTTTGCAAAAGTTTTGATCAGATACCACATTCTGTGGCGTCTGATCTGGGCCTGCACTGCTTGCCAACTACCCTTTTGGGGTTTCCGGTACAAAATCGGTTAGTTATACAACTATGGTCACATGGAGACAAATTAAAGATTTATCTGCAAGTCCAGAATAGAACCTAATACCTATGGTGTAAAAGTTGAGTATTTGTGTTGAGGTTTTGCATCCCCGTCAACAGTATTTAGGTCATTTGGAGACGGTGCTTCTGATTTTGTGGGACTTTTACCCGACACTGAGATGAAATGAAATCTTAAGCCCAACTGCCCAAGTCGCACCACTTTTCCCCAGACAGGCTTAGTTAGACCTTCTAAGTGGTTTACCAACACTCAAATGCGCTGTCGTTTCCGCTCTGTGTGGAAGCACCATGCAGCCTAATCTATTTCTTCAAACCCAGATGGGCGAAGGCGCCAATAAGGTGA
This sequence comes from Lucinisca nassula, assembly GCA_963580285.1. NCBI lineage: Eukaryota > Metazoa > Mollusca > Bivalvia > Lucinida > Lucinidae > Lucinisca > Lucinisca nassula. The sequence goes on from OY757021.1 coordinate 75,996,530, forward strand.
GTAGCTTAACAAGTAGACCTTAAGAGGCTTCTGGGATGAAATGGCGTAATTAGGATAACTATGGGATATTTTTTTCTTCTTTTGTTATAGAAACATGTTGGTTAACATGTTTGTTGTTAAAAACGTGCGGTGGGTACTCGTTATAGTTGTCTCATCAAAGCAACTCTTAACGAGTACCCAGAACATGTTTCTTTTGAGAATTCAGGAATATCATCCCTTAAGGGGAATGCGAACACCTGGCAGCGTTTTCCCCCATTTTTCAAAGGGAGACAACTTTTGGGACTTTCTGTTCACTTTTCTATAAGCCCTGTCCTGCAGAAAAATAGCCATCGGAAGAGATGGCAAACCCCCCGACCAAAAGCCAATATGGCCTTCAGAAGATTGTTCAACAAAAGAAGGTGCACCAGAATTAAACCACATATCACAAAAGTATTGCAGTTATGGCCATCGCAAGATTATACTGTCAGGGATGATAACTAAAAAACCAGGGCACTCAGAAATGTGGTTCTTGCGCATGACATGCCTGCTTAAGCTCATGTAATTCTGCACAAAGTACCATCAATATGTCTCAAAAGGTATTGGAGATATAGTGATCACAAGCTGGTCATACTGTTATATTGGAAGGGTAGATAACTCAAATACCACAGCAACAACAGTTGTGGTTCTTGCACATGACATCCCTTCTGTACCTTGTATACAAATGTGCTAAGTTCCTTCAATATATCTCAAAGGGAGTTGGAGTTATGGCCATCACAAGGTTATATTGCCAGGGGAGATAACTAAAAAACCAGAGCACCCAGAGTTGTAATTCTTGAGCATGACACACCTGCTTAACCTCATGTTCATCTGCATCAAGTACCACCAATATGTCTCAAGGGGTATTGGAGGTACGGTGGTCACAAGGTTGTCATACTGTTATATTGGAAGGGGAGATAACTCAAATATCATAGCACCCAGAGTTGTGGTTCTTAGGCATGAAGCGCCATCTCAACGTTGTATATAATTGTGCCAAGTACCATCAATATATCTCAAAGGGTATTTGAGTTATGGCCATCACAAGGTTATATTGTCAGGGGAGATAATTAAAAAACCAGGGCACCCAGAGTTGTGGTTCTTGCACGTGACACACCTGCTTAACCTCATGTACAACCGTACCAAGTATCATCAATATATCTCAAAGAGTGTTGGAGATGTGGCCATCACAAGGTAGTGATTCTATATTACTGGAAGGGGAGATAACTAAAAAACACGGCACGCAGAGTTGTGGTTCTTGTGCATGACACACTGTCTCAGTCTTGTGAACAACTGTGCTAGGTATCATCAATATATCTTAAAGGGTATTGGAATTATGGCCATCACAAGGTTGTCACTCTATTTTATTGGAAGGGGAGATAACTCCAAAACCATGTCAACCAGAGTTGTGGTTCTTGTGCATGACACGCTGTCTCAGCCTTGTGAACAATTGTGCCAAGAACCATCAATGAATCTCAAAGGGTATAGGAGTTATGGTCATCACAAGTTGTCACTCTATTTTATTGGAAGGGGAGATAACTCCAAAACCATGGCAAGCAGAGTTGTGGTTCTTGTGCATGACACGCCGTCTCAGCCTTGTGAACAACTGTGCCAGGTACCATCAATATATCTCAAAGGGTATTGGAGTTATGGCCATCACAAAGTAGTCATTCTATTTTATTAAAAGGGGAGATAACTAAAAAAGTATGGCATCCAGAGTTCTGGTTCTTGCGCATGACACGCCGTCTCAGCCTTGTGAACAATTGTGCCAAGAACCATCAATGAATCTCAAAGGGTATAGGAGTTATGGTCATCACAAGTTGTCACTCTATTTTATTGGAAGGGGAGATAACTCCAAAACCATGGCAAGCAGAGTTGTGGTTCTTGTGCATGACACGCCGTCTCAGCCTTGTGAACAACTGTGCCAGGTACCATCAATATATCTCAAAGGGTATTGGAGTTATGGCCATCACAAAGTAGTCATTCTATTTTATTAAAAGGGGAGATAACTAAAAAAGTATGGCATCCAGAGTTCTGGTTCTTGCGCATGACACGCCGTCTCGGCCTTGTGAACAATTGTGCCAAGAACCATCAATGAATCTCAAAGGGTATAGGAGTTATGGCCATCACAAGGTTGCGTCTACGGACGGACGGACGTTCTCACGAATGGATACTTAAGTGGCTAGGCGTCGGCATATTGACTACTTAAGCGGCAAATTCTCTTAAGCGGCAAGCCACCTAAGAGACAATTTTTGCCACTTAAGTACCAAAATAACGGAATAAAGTCCATTTGGACCTACGAATATATACTTAAGTGTCAAAATGTCCAAATTTTTTGCCCCCTAAATGTCGTTTCGTTGGTGCGGACAGACGGACGGACGGACGCCTGGCTGATGGCTATATCCCCCGAACCTATTCGGTCGGGGGATAAAAAGGGGTCTACTCTTAAAGGAAAGAATTTGCTCCTCAGGAGCAAATTCTTTCCTTTAAGAGTTGACCCTTATTGGCATGGGAGACAAAAATACTTTTGCAGGAGTTGCCTCCCCTGAAGGTGTATCCATTCCCCTTAATCATTCTCACTACTTCTCTTTATCTTGAGCAATGAAATCTGCTCGTCCATAAAAATATAGCAATTCACATATAGTTTACCTGCTGCAGCCTTGCGCTGATCTGCCAATTTGAAGATGTCTTCCAACTGTTTTGTCTGCTCTGATGTTACCTGACTAGCCACTGCAGTATACCAGCTGGGATCTGTGTTTTGTAAATCTGCAACAGCACAATCATAGCTAGAGATAAAGATGGGTACAGAGTAAGTCCAATATTAAATTCACATAAAAATACGACTAATTCTGTCTCCAAAATGACCTTTATAGTATTGACAGGGACGTTAGACATCAAATCAAACAAAAGCTTTCAAAAGCTTATACAGTCGGCTGCAGTTTTTCTTTGTGTTTTCTGCATACAGTGTCCCCTGGGATGGGACCACCTTAGGGACTGTTCAAAAGTGGTCTTAAAGACCACTTTTGAACAGTCCCAAAGGTGGTCTTAATATAGCAATTTAAATATATTTGGTGCAAAATGAACGATGATATTCCTTATTTCTCCACATAAACCAATGCAGTATATAGTCATTTGAATCACTTCAATGAATTACCACAGCTTAGATTTTTATGGAGAATTAACAAAAATTATCCTGCAATATTAGCACAAAATACAGTAAAATTCCGCTATTAACCCTTTTTGTACCAAATGGAATCTTCCTCCTTATACCGGTATATAGCACAAGTCCATTTCAAAATTTAGGGATGTCAGGTTGTGTTTTCTTCAAAATTTATTAGGAAAATGGCTGAACTTTTTGTAAATGTTATGAGGCATCTGATCTGGGCCTGCACTGTTTGCCAAATACCCGTTTTGGTGTTCTGGTACTAAATGGGTTAAGACCACCTAAAATTAAGACTAAATCTGCTTTTAAAAGCTTATTGAGAAGGTTTCTGTTATTCGTTCGTTGTGTTTTCTACACCCAGAGATCACCTTGAGGTCTGTTCAAATGGTCTTAATGTAGGAATTTTTTCTGTATGCACAATATCTGTTTTATGACACTATTGATCTGGGCCCAGCTAATCAAAGCACCGTTAGCTTAATGAGCTCGTTAGTGGTCAAATTGTTAACTGTTCTAGCAAGTACAATACATGTATCTAATACTCTGGGGCCAGTTGTTCAAAGCATCGTTAGCTAAATGAGATCGTATGTGGTCATATTGTTAACTGTTCTAGCAAGTTTAATATTAAAATTTTTGGTATTTTTGCTGAAAAAATGTTTTTCAGCAAAAATATTAGTATATTTGCCATAATAAATGATATAAGTTTTAACGATATGTTAACTAACGACGTCGTTAGTTTTGAGCAACTGACCCCTGGTATTTTTGCTGGAAAAAAGAGAAGCAGCAAAAGCTACTCCCTTTTTTTTTCAGTAAATATGTTGGTGCATAATGCCATATTCGTTTTGTGTTGGGATTTCACGTCTCCTTTAACACTATTTATGTCACTTTGGGAGATGCTGCTTCCAATTTTGTGGACCACTGATTGATGTTGTGTCTATCATCATTCACGAGTGTCAGCTGAGGATTGCTAAAAATATATTGTAGCCAAGTCCACCCCATCATGTAAACAAGTCTGTGAAACTAACTTCCCTCTAAACCGAGAAAACGGGTTTAGGAAGGTATGCATTATTTTCTTAGTTTCTGCTCCAAGACATAGGTTGTGGAATATGTTAGAACTGCCTCATTGAGGCGGTTCTAACAAGCACCCTCAACCTATGTTTGAAGTATTTGAGGTATGAAAACTAGAAATGCGTCCATTGGACACGGATGCCCCCGCCTGAAAATATGTCTATGTTCGTATTCAGCCATAGAAAGTTAATGACTGTGTTTTAAGTTTTGGACCCTTTTTTCACATTTGACCTCTAAGTATGACCTTGACCTTGGAGGTAAGGACCTTGGTTTTGTGTGAGGCAGATTGTCTCATGATGGCCAACATTTCTGCCAAGCAATTTCAAAATCCATCCAGAGATAATAAAGTTATTGACTGTGTTTAAGTTTCGGACCATTTTTTTTACCTTTGACCTCGTAAGTATGACCTTGACCTTGGAGGTACGGACCTGGGTTTTGCACGTGACACATTGTCTCATGATTGTTAACATTTCTGCCCAGTCATTTTAAAATCCATCAAGAAATAAGGAAACTTTTTAAGTTTCGGACGCACGGACGGACAGGGGCAACGCTATATGCCCTTTCCACCATTCTTCAAATGGCGGGGGCATAAAAATGCATTATTTCACGAGTCTGTTATCCTAAGTAATGGCCAGCTCCAAATCAGCAGGAGTAAGGAGAATTTTGGAATAATTTTTATTATTTTTTTCGTCAAAATTTATGTTGGCAGGGATTTTGATTTTGGTTAAGATTCTGGGAGATTTGCTCATTTTTCTTTTTTCTTTTTTGCCCCAAATCTCATTGAAATGGGCTAAATGGGAGAAATACCTCTTAGTGAAATGTAATCTAAGAGAAGATTTGGCTAAAATTTCTCATGGAAAATTTTAGATTTCTTACCAGTTTAGGCCTATTTGTTTGTGTTGAGGTTTTACACTGTTTAGGACATTTTGTAGACGTTGCTGCCAATTTTGTGGTACTTTTACGCGACATCAAGATAAAGTCAATTCTGGTTGCATGAGATATTTTCTCCTATGTTATTCCGAGCAAGAATTTCCACGGTGTTGGGGAGTACTTGTTAGACGACCCATTGAGGCAATTCTAAGATGTGCCAACAACTTATGTTTAATTATCCTTTATTTAGCAGTAAATAAGTGAAGCTATGCATGACTCAGTTATATCTACACAACTTACTTGAAAATATATGTTTAAAAATAATATATTCATCTATTGGAGAATTTTCATCATCTAAAGGTGTTTGGTAACTTTCTAAAGCCGTTTCTTCCGCATCGTCTTCATCCAATGAGTCGCTATCACTGTCCTCATCATGATTGGCCTGTAATAAAAAACAAGAGGCTCAATGAGCCTAAACCGCTCACCTGAGGAACTTAAGTTTTAACAATTCACAGACTTGACTACTAAATCTGCTAATAGAATCCAGCCCATTGACCCTTACAGGATATAAGTCATCATTATTGCATTGCATTCCAAGTTTGAGACTTCTAGCTTCTATGGTTCCTGAGAAATCTTTGACGAAAATTTAACATTGGTCAAAATGGAGAGAAAGCAGAATGAAAGAACAGATGAACAAATAAGCTGAGAAAGCCCAATGTCTCTTACACAAAATAAGTCATCATTATTCTATTGAATACCAAATTTGATGCTTCTAGCTTTTATAGTTCCTGAGAAATCTTTGATTAAAAATTTAACATTGGTCTATTATCTCTATATGGAGAGAAAGAAGAATGAAGGAACAAATGAACCAGACTAGCTCCAAAACCTAATGCAGCCTTTCCCCTTGCCCAATGGTGCTACACATAAAATTTAAACAAGATTGGTCGACTGCCTTCTGAGATATGCTTCATTGAAAGTGTGGACGACGGATGGACGGACGACAGATGACGGACTCCGGAGCCTTGGTATACTATCAGCTCACTGGAGCCTTTGGCTCAGGTGAGCTAAAAATTCAAGTCGCTATTTCTGTCACAACATTTTCCCTACGTTAAGTCTATGGGCAAATGTTTTTGTCTCTCAAGGTCACGTAACTCCGAGGTCAATATTCCGATTCGGCCCAAAATCGAACTTAACCGAGATTTTATGCCTGTCCTCGTTACCTGCAAGTTTGAAGCTGATATGAATAAAAATAAAGTTGCTATCGTGGTCACAACGTATTTTTTTATGCTCAAGGGCAGGTAACTCCAAGGCAAATAATCCGATTCGGCCATAAATCGAACTTAACCGAGATTTTATGTCTGTCCTCGTTACCTGCAAGTTTGAAGCTGATCTGAAAAAAATTCAAGTCGCTATTTCTGTCACAACATTTTCCCTACGTTAAGTCTATGGGCAAATTTTTTGTCGCTCAAGGTCACGTAACTCCGAGGTCAATATTCCGATTCGGCCCAAAATTGAACTTAACCGAGATTTTATGCCGGTCCTCGTTACCTGCAAGTTTGAAGCTGATATGAATAAAAATAAAGTTGCTATCGTGGTCACAACGTATTTTTTTATGCTCAAGGGCAGGTAACTCCAAGGCAAATAATCCGATTCGGCCCAAAATCGAACTTAACTGAGATTTTATGTCTGTCCTCGTTACCTGCAAGTTTGAAGCTGATCTGAAAAAAATTCAAGTCGCTATCGTAGTCACAACATTTTCCCTATGTAAAGTATATGAGCAAATTTTTTGTCGCTCAAGGTCATGTAACTCCGAGGTCAATATTCCGATTCGAACTTCACTGAGATTTTATGCCTGTCCACGTTACCTGCAAGTTTGAAGCTGATCTGAATAAAAATAAAGTTGCTATCGTGGTCACAACGTATTTTTTTATGCTCAAGGGCAGGTAACTCCAAGGCAAATAATCCGATTCGGCCCAAAATCTAACTTAACCGAGATTTTATGTCTGTCCTCGTTACCTGCAAGTTTGAAGCTGATCTGAAAAAAATTCAAGTCGCTATCGTAGTCACAAAATTTTCCCTATGTTAAGTCTATGGGCAAATTTTTTGTCGCTCAAGGTCACGTAACTCCGAGGTCAATATTCCGATTCAGCCCAAAATCGAACTTAACCGGGATTTTATGCCTGTCCTCGTTACCTGCAAGTTTGAAGCTGATCTGAATAAAAATTCAAGTCGCTATCGTAGTCACAACATTTTCCCTATGTTAAGTCTATGGGCAAATGTTTTGTCGCTCAAGGTCACGTAACTCAGAGGTCAATATTCCGATTCTGCCCAAAATCGAACTTCACCGAGATTTTATGCCTGTCCTTATTATCTGCAAGAATGAAGTCGATCAGAAAAAAATTGACGGAGCTAGAGTGATGACAAGCTTTTTCCTATGTTAAGTCTATGGGAGCTATATGTTGCCATGGTAACCAGAGTTCCACTCAGATCTGCATGAAAACCTTATGCAGTCTTTCCACTTGCCCAATAATGTTACACATGAAATTTGATCAAAGTCGGCCAAGTAGTCTTCAAGATATACATTTTTGAAATTCACACTAACCCTTATGCAAAAATGCACAAGGGCAGGTAACTCCTCAGTGTATGATCCGATTCTGCCAATTATTGAACTTGACCGAGATTTCATGGCTGTGCTGGTTATCTGTAAGAATGAAGCCAATCCGAACAAAATTGAAGCAGCTACAGTGATGACAACATTTTCCCCATGTTAAGTCGATAGGCAATTTTTAGGGCGCTCAAGGGGACGTAACTCTTGAGTGAATTATCTGATTCGGCCCAAAATCGAACTTGACCGAGATTTTATGCCTGTACTGGTTATCTGCAAGAATGAAGTCGATCAGAAAAAAATTGACGGAGCTAGAGTGATGACAAGCTTTTTCCTATGTGAAGTCTATGGGAGCTAGATGTTGCCATGGCAACCAGAGTTCCACTCAGATCTGCCTGAAAACCTAATGAAGCCTTTCCACTTGCCCAATAATGCGACACATGAAATTTGATCAAAGTTGGCCAAGTAGTCTTTAAGATATACATTTTTGAAATTCCCATTAACCCTAATGCAAAAACACACAAGGGCAGGTAACTCCTAAGTGAATGATCCGATTCTGCCAGTTATCAAACTTGACCGAGATTTCATGGCTGTGCTGGTTATCTGCAAGAATAAAGCCAATCTGAAAATAATTGAAGCAGCTACGGTGATGACAACATTCTCCCCATGTTAAGTCAATAGGCAATTTTTTCAACGCTCAAGGGCACGTAACTCCTGAGTGAATTATCCGATTCAGCCCAAAATCTAACTTGATCGAGATTTCATGCCTGTCCTCGTTATCTGCAAGAACGAAGTTGATCAGAAAAAAATTGACGGAGCTAGAGTGATGACAAGCTTTTTCCTATGTTAAGCCTATGGGAGCTCTTTGTTGCTGTGGCAACCAGAGTTCTCATCCGATCTGCACGAAAACCTAATACAGCCTTTCCCCCTACCTGATGATGGTTCATATGAAATTTGATCAAGGCCGGCCCACTGGTTCCAGAGATATACTTCGTTGAAAGTGTGGACGACGGACGCCGGCTCGTGGTATTCTAATACCTCACATGAGCCTTCGGCTCAGGTGAGCTAAAAATACCATAAAATCAAAATATTCGGACACCCTTAGGACTTGCTGTCATTCTCCAAAAATTTTAACAAACTTATCACGATCGAGCAAGGAGTCCAAAAAGTGCAGACTGAATGGCAAACAAAGTAGATCCTGATCAGACTGCTCCAACAGAAGTCTGATCTGGGTCTGCCCTGTTTGCTTAGGCCTGTCTGTCCACTTAGGATCATGATGGTACACAATGCGAGGTGTGATAAGCCCTCTGGAGAATCAGATGAACCAGAGCATTTGGGTCTGTGTCTCTGCACATCAGCACTATCAGATCTTCGCTTACTTAATTTTGGAAAGCCGATACCGTATTACCCTAAATACTGGGACACTTCAACTCCTTACCATACCATATTACCATAAATATTGGAACACCTCAACTCCTTATCATACAATATTTACCCTAAATATTGGGACACCTCAACTCCTTTCCATACTGTATTAACCCTAAATATTGGGACATCCTCAAATCCTTACCATACCATATTTACCCTAAATATTGGGACAACTCAACTCCTTATCATACCGTATTTACCCTAAATATTGGGACACCTCAACTACTTCGTATACTATTTTTACCCTAAATACTGGGACACCCTAAACTCCTTACCATACCATATTTACACTAAATATTGGGACACAACTCCTTACCATTTCGTATTCACCCTAAATATTGGGACACCAACTCCTTACCATATTGTATTACCTAAAATATTGTGACACTTCCAACTCCTTACCATACCATATTAACCCTAAATATTGGGACACCTCAACTCCTTAGCATACTGTATCCATAACTCCTTACCATACTTGTTCTAAAATTTGAACAAGTACAATTTACTACCTAATGTGTCTAAAAAATTTGGTAGTGTCTAAAAATAACTGGATGAGTAGCAGTGTAGACCCTAATGAGACTGTGGCATCTCATCTGGGTTTTCGCAGTTTGCTCAGACCTATCTTTCCAAACACATAAATACGGAGGTACAACTTTCCTGCTGTAGTGAGATGAGTATGAAAAACATTAAATATCCATTTGGGCAGGATGTGTCGGAGAAATACTGGCTTCTGATTCGAAAAACAATTATGTTTTGGGGGATTTCTTTTAATTACTGGTTGGCAATACGATATAGAGGTTTATATGAACACATATGGCTAATAAGGTTCAGTGAATCCTGATAGTATACTGAACCGAAAAAGAAACGCAACTCCAAATATAAATGCGAGTATTTGCAGAAATAATCATGTTTGCAGAAAATCGATTTAATGACGCAATGATATAATCATTCCTGAATGTAACTACCATAGAGATTTAATTTCCAGTGAGAATGTTTGGAACAGTCATTTCACAAGCGAGTATGTCCTCCGTTTGCATTCAGTCCTGCACGCACACGCCTGGTCATGGACAGGATTAAACAACTGATCTCTGCCTGGGGAATAGCATTCCACTCCTGTATGAGCGCGATGTTGGCGGCTGGGGGCGGTTACGTACGCGCCTATCCAAGACGTCCCACAAATGTTCTATAGGAGAGAGATCTGGACTAAACTGAGGCCAGTGCATCACGTCAACGTTGTTCTGCTGAAGAAACGCCATGCTAAGCCTTGCCACTGAGATGAAATGACATCTCAAGCCATGCCGCCCAATGAAACCAATAGGTTAATAAGCACGGACGGGCCGACTTGCACCGCATTGCCTGGGCAGGCTTAGATCCTCTAAGGGTTTACCAGTACTCGTGTGCGGGTCGGTTTCAGCTCTGCGTGGAAGCATCATGCAGCCCATCTATTTCTTCAAGCCCCAATGGGCGTGGGGGCGGGGGGGGGGGGGGGGGGGGGGGGGGGCCAAAACAGGTACCCTGGCAAACAGTGCAGGCCCAGATCAGATGCCCCAGAACACGGAGCCTTCTGATCAGGGCCTTCACTGTTTGCTAAAAGTTCAGCCATTTTCCAAATAAATTGTGAAGAAAACACAACCTGACACCTCTAAATTTTAAAGTGGACTCCTGCTATATATAAAGAGGAAGATTCCATTTGGTACAAAAAGGGTTAAAATTACCTACCGATTTCTCAAGTTTTTCCAGGTATTGTTGTCCTGCTTCATCTATCTCATCTTCATCACTTGCCAGTGCATCTGAAACAAAAACACATCTAGAGTGACCAGCAATCGGGATGATGATGATGATTTCGTGTTTAACGACACGTCAACCCTCTTTGTGGGTCATAAGCGTCAAACGATTAATGGTTAAAGGCATTGAGAATTATGAGGATATTAAAAGTATAAAAGTTAGTTTGGTATGTATAAAAATCTTAAACACTTAAATCTTATGAAAAAGACCAATTTCTTTTAAGAATAAAATAATATTTTCAAAAGGTACATCTTGAAACAATTGTTGCAAAGTGTCAGCTTTGAAGTATAAGTTACAGGACTGTGAAAAGTCTACACATTCATTTAAAATATGTTTCACAGTGAATGGCTGTTCACAGCCTACGCAGGAAGGCTGTTCATCACCATTTAAAATATAAGAATGAGTAGCTCTAGTATGGGCAATGCGCAGTCGTGTTAATACTACATCCTCTTTCCTGGAAAACTGTGGAGGAGAGCACCTTGTTCCAACGACAGGTTTAATGGCATGGAGTTTGTTATTTATTGCACGGTCCCATTCGCCTTGCCATTCCGACAAGATGTATCTGTTGATAAAGGGTTTAAAATTATTAAAAGGAATTTTAAAAACAGATGGATCAAGATTAAGCGATTCCGACCAGCTATCGGGCCTTTCAAATACATCATCCAGTCTTATATTTTGACTTGCCAATTAACCTTTACCACTCTCTAGGATATTGGTATTTTTCTTATTTTTTTCCAAGAAAACAGGATTTGACATCTCATGCAAATTGTCTCTAGAGGAGACAATTTGCATGAAATGTCAAATTCTGTTTTCTAGGAAAAATACGAATATTTCAAAATGCTGCCAACTGAAAATATACCCAGCATGCAGAGCTTCAAAGTACACAGGCACAACTAGAGCTGTCAGAGGATCTGACTGTAGACCCCCTCAGCACTATTAGTTTAGGTCATTTTTAAGCCGGTCAGTTTACCTATCCCACACTTTTCCTGGGCAAGCTTATACGTAAGGGGTTAACCAGTACGGTGCACATTCTTTCGCCAGAAACTGACAACTACCCTTCTTGCATCAGCAGGAGAGAATGACCGTAGAAAAGATTTCATGATCAATCTCCACGTAAGAATGTTGCTGACCCCGGCAGGTATTGGACCAGCGTCGTCCTGATCACCAGTCAAACACGCATCCGACTGATCTACCTAGGCCGGCTCACTATTAGAGGAGAAAGACCAATAGTATTGAAATATTTTGAATTCATGGTTAGTTTTCTACCAGGTACATCTCTGTAGGATATGGCAACATGGCATAACTCCATGAGTTACAGTCTTTGGCCACTGTTCGGCCATTATATCTTCCTTACTTTTGAGTCCAAGTGTAGTATACATTTCACTGAGGTAGGACCACAAACATAAAAGTTATTGAACAAAACATATTTTAATTTTTGAAAACCTACCAAAGGACCGAACTCTAGAGTTATTATATAGACCCTTGGACCCTATTCTGGTATACATGTACATAATACAGCTAGTCATTGTCTTTGTTCATACAAACTTTGGGCTTTCTAACTTCTATAGTTCCTGAGAAATCTAATAAGAAAATTTTCAAGAATGGCAAAATTTGAAAACCTGTCAGGAGACATAACTCACAGAGTCCTCCAGATCGCCAGTCAGTACGCATCCGACTGAGCTTTAGAGGCCGGCACCAAATGTAGTAGGTGAGAATAACAACTGAACATCCAACACATGCAGATTGAGAAATCTGAATCCTTGGGTCAACAAAGTCTCATACACAGTAAAACCTCATTTTTAGCAAATTCCACACCACAGACCAATTAAAGAGTTTATTACACCATCTCTTCTATTAAAGAGTTATGAATGATGTATGTTTGGCTATGGGGTGAGTTTAACCAGTTTTAACTAAGGCTGACATGATTAATCGTATAATCGATTGATCAATCGATAAATTCCACAAAATGATTATCATTAATGATTTGCTTTTAATTGATTACTTGATAGGTACAATTTACTCCCTAAAGTTATGCCTATAATAGCTGGATGAGTGGCAAACAGTGCAGACCCTGATGAGACGCCGCATTCTGCGGCGTCTCATCTGTGTCTACACAGTTTGCTCAGGCCTGTCTGTTCAAATATACATATGGTAAAGTGCAACATATGGTAAGAGTCATGCTCAGACAGAAAGCCAGATAGGTAAAACTAGAGCTGTCAGTGAAACTGACTAGGGCCCCGGCAGCGCTATCAGAGGAGTAGGAAAATGTTGAAAATTTGTAGACGGACAGACGGACGGACAGAGTGATTACTATAGGGCACCCACACTTTCAGTGCGGGGCCCTAATTATGACAAAAACCTTAGCGATTACTAATCGATTCTCGATCGCAATGACATGACTGATAATCATTTATCTTTTCAGCTCCGATTAGCCAGCCCTAGTTTTAACCTGAGTGAACTATATCACTGTCCCATATGTTTGACTACTGGACAAGAAGGTAGCTTTTCTGGTTTTCATCATTTTGAACGCAGAATCAGTGAACCATATCCAGGCAATGACATGCGACTTCTCGTACAGATATATAAGTAATGCTGAAAGATTAAGTTCACACAAGAAGAGTCCATTTGATATGCTGTCCGAGTGATTTAAGGTAACACATAGGGAAAAAAAAAAATTTGATGGCTGGAACATGTCTATAGGTTGGAATGGGTAATAACATAGTCATTTGATGGCTACTTAGACAATGGTCTGCTCAAGGGTGTTGTGGACGACCTTAACCCTTATCCTGCTGTTCACGACAACCCCTACCTTTGCAAACAGTGTAGATCCAGATCAGATGGCTTCTGAAGAAGCCATCTGATCAGGACCTACACTGTTTGTCATTCAGTTTGTGGATTTGAACGAAAATATTATAATGTATAATCTGATTGGCTGATAATCAGAAATGGACATGGCTAATTTAAATATTCAGCAGGATAAGGGTTAAGCACTATTGCCCATGGGCAAAAGTTTGACCTCAGGCAATAGTGCTTCAGGTCCTCCACAACACTCGAGACAAGTGTCTTTAATAACTCTTTAATATTATACCTCACGTGACCTTTCCATACAAAACTCCCATAGGCCTGAGGGTGGTAATTTTTACTATCACCCTGCGATAATTTCAACTATCACATGCACAAAATTGGGTGCGCGTTCGGTTTGGTTCTTCAGGAAAGCAGGAGAAAAACAGTCGTAAACCAAAAATTAAAACAAAATGATGAAATTTGGTACCAAAATGTTTCTTTTGATTTAATTAAGAAAACGCATACCCACACTTTAGGGTTTTGTTCAGAAATAATGAAGTAATAGACGTTTGAACTTCTGAATTTCTGTTTCACCACCTAACGTCGCTTAAGTAGAAAACTGACGTTATCCGATAATTTGGAACAACATGGTGTCGAAAGTCACGTTTGAGCTGTCCTGTATATTTCATTAAAAATCCCTTACCTTAATTATAAGTTTTGTTCGGTATAATAAAATATTACATTCCTATGAAAATGTCACCCTTCGAAATATGAATATCAACCTCGGCTGCGCCTCAGTTGATATTCATATTCCTCAGGATGACATTTTTTGCTATCACCCTCCCAGGAATGTAATACAGTCAAACCTGTCTTAGTGGCCACCTCTATTAAGCAAGCAACCTGTCTTAAGCAAGCGGGCATTTAGTTCCCGAAAAAGGCAAATGCATTAAAATTCACCTGTATTAAGCAAGCACATTTTCATTATCCCTTAGGTGCTTGCTTAACACAGGTTGGACTGCATTTATATACTACTGTCCAAACAGTCATCAAAAAACTGTGTACTATTTACCTCCTACGGCATCTTCATCATCGTCACTGTCATCATCGTCACTGTCACTGTTTTCATTTTCTGCTCGAGCTGGAAGTAAATATCAAATGAGCCAGCGCACAACAAAACCTACAATTAGACCGGTGCGACCAGCTAAGACTCAGATCAGCATGTGCATCGGCACAGTCTGATCAGAGTCTTCGCTGTTCGCCTGATAATGCTCCAACCAAGCTGACCCGACGGGCCGGCTGAACTGAGTCTTCGATCATAGCACAGGTCTTATAGTAGGTTTTGTCATGCGCCGGCTCAAATTACTTTCTAAATACCGTGGAACTACAATGGCTCAACCACCTCTGAGACAAGGAAAACTGGCCCTGAGGTAATAAAACTTGTTTCATGCTGAACTCAACTGAGCATGAAATATGTCCTGCTCATAAAAATTTAAATGCCAACAATAGTTGGCATTTTAATATTTATGAGTAGGATAAATATTAGCTTCTATAGATCTAAGTAGAAAAATAACCTATTTTATCTATTTTAGTATCTATAAGCATTTAAAATTTCATGCTAAATTGAGATGAGCATGAAAGTTTTATAATCTTTGGGCCTGGTTCGAGACGGGTAGTCCGAGACAAAGAATGTTTTGTTTTGTTTGTTTGATTTGAGGTTTTACATCCCCTTCAACACTATTTATCATTTTGGAGACTGCTTCAAATTTTGTGGGACTTTTACCCAATATTGAGATTAAATTACATCCCAAGCCCTGACGCCCAATGAAACCATTGTTACCAATAGGGTTTCTATGCACAGATGGTGCGACTCACACCACTTTGCACGGGCAGGCTTAGCCCCTCTAATATAACACTGTTTAGAACACAACACTATGAAAAGATTTTGGGTGGGGGGGATTTTTGGTTTACAGTCCTTTCAAGATT
Organism: Lucinisca nassula; assembly: GCA_963580285.1. Taxonomy (NCBI): domain Eukaryota; kingdom Metazoa; phylum Mollusca; class Bivalvia; order Lucinida; family Lucinidae; genus Lucinisca; species Lucinisca nassula. Next base: position 76,012,225 of record OY757021.1, read on the forward strand.
ATTTCGCTTAAATTGAGCCGATTGTTAGTCAGAGCTAGGTAAAAACAGATTTCCCTGAGAAAAAAAACACCTCCAGAATCTAGTGTCACAAATATGACCCATGCCAGGCGCCAGCCCACAGCAGTGAGAGACCAAATGTTAACAAATCAGTGCTCCTAACCACAAGGCCACAGAGGCTTGTTCTATGAAATGATGGCTGCACCCAGTCAATGCTCTATGCATTCTATTACTGATAATGCTCAGTTTGCTGTGATGCAGTTGCCAAGTGGCAATCACATTTTACTTTGGTGCTGAATATAGCAGGTTTGACAACAGTTTCCAGGGAGCTTGTTAACAAACCTTTCTTTGTGCAGAATGTCGCTAGAAATGACACAGCCATACTTTTCCCATGTCATACTCGTATTGATCAATGGGTGTACCCTGTTTCATGGTTGACGGTTTACACTACCACACCAAATTACCTGTCCTGAAGTAGCAATATTTCCAATGGCAAAGTGTTGCCTACAAAACTAGAAATGCATCCATATGACACGGATTCCCCCGCCTGAAAATATGTCTATGTTCGTATTCATCCATAGAAAGTTATTGACCGTGTTTAAGTTTTGGACCCTTTTTTCACATATGACCTCTAAGTATGACCTTTACCTTGTAGGTAAGGACCTTGGTTTTGTGTGAGGCAGATTGTCTCATGATGGCCAACATTTCTGCCAAATAATTTCAAAATCCATCCCGAGATAAGAAAGTTATTGACTGCATTTAAGATTCGGATCATTTTTTTTTACCTTTGACCTCTAAGTATGACCTTGACCTTGGAGGTACGGATCTGGGTTTTCATGCGACACTGTCTCATGATGGTTAATATTTCTACAAAGTAATTTCAAAATCCATCCAGAAATAAGAAAGTTATTGACTGCGTTTAAGTTTCGGACCCCTTTTTTTGACCTTTGACCTCTAAGTATGACCTTGACCTTGGAGGTACAGACCTGGGTTTTGCACGTGACACGCCGTCTCATGATGGTTAACATTTCTGCCGAGTATTTTTAAAATCCATCAAGAAATAAGGAAGTTACTGACTGCGTTTAAGTTTCGGAGGGACGGACAGACGGACAGGGGCAACGCTATATGCCCTTTCCCCCATTCTTCGAATGGCGGGGGCATAATAAAACTTTTTTGAGTCAAAACAGAAATGGTCTAGTTTCTGAAAACAAAGACCTTTTGGCCTTAAATACCTGTAAAAACATTGGTATTAACCCTTATCCTGCTGAGCCCGGACATGTATGTTCTTTCAAACAATGTAGATCCAGATCAGATGGCTTCTGAAGAAGCCATCTGATCAGGATCTACATTGTTTGTCATTAAGATAGTGATTTTGTTGCAATAATTCGCATCAAGTAATCTGATTGGCTGAAAATCAGTGGTGGGTGTGGCATATATAAATATTCAGTAAGAAAAGGGTTGAAGTTTAAGTGAATTTAACAGACTACTTACATTCATATGCTCTCTTCAATCCCTGGAACAGTATCAGTAATGATGGAAGCATCTGTCCACTGATATCTGTGACCTCCTGCGGCCTCGTATCAGGGCCCAGAGCGAGAAGATAACACAGACCTAGGGTAGCTACTTTTCTGTCATGTAACCTGAGTAAAAATGAAAACTACACATCAACCGCTTTATAGCGCTCTTTCATTACAACACAGTTCTTGATATAACGGGCGTCCCAAAAATGTACCGACTACAAAGAAAAATGACCACAAACGTTTTGTTTGGATATAACAAAGTTGTTTAACTATTATTAAACATGGTTTCTGCTTTTGGCCTTAAGAGAGGCTGTGGTGTATTTCAAGATTTTGAAATTGCCAACAGTGGTCCAGTTTACCCTATAGAGAGGGTCTACCTGTGAGGCCTTCCCTTCCACCCTGATGAATGTCCATGTCTCACTGTAACCTCTACCCTTACCTGCTGCAAAGACAGCAGGCATTCTCCAAACCTGCGACACAAGATACCCAACACCTTCGCCTTACCAAACCTAACCAATGTGCCGACAATTCATGGAAATCAGATAATTAATAACAAACAAGAACAACAAACAAGAATTTGCCAAGGACAATGTTGTAACTGTGGGGGCCAAATCTGACTTGAACATGAAGGTTCATGGCAGAGTTGATGCCTATTTATTTCAGGAGCACATATTTTATGATATTTACATGTACATTACATGTTATTTCGTTCACAAATTTTCCTTTTACTTGATATATGATCCCCTCAATTCTTGAAGGGACTTACCTTGCCTAACCCTGGCCTCGAAATTCTAGATGGAGCACCCTTTGGTTACACATGACATTGACATGTTTGATTTGAGGTTTAAAGTCCCCCTCAACACTATATAGGTCATTTTGGAGAAGTTGCTTCCAATATTGTGGGACTTTTACTTAACATTGAGATGAAATGAGATCTCAAGCCTTGCCGTCCAATAAAAACAAAAGATTTATATGCATAGATGGTCTGATTCACACCACTTTAAGTCTTTGCCTGGGCAGGCTTAGACCTTAGCGGTGTGTGGTCGGTGGAAGCACAATGCAGCCCAATCTGTTTCTCCAATCACTGATGAGTAAGCCTAGATTTTTTGGTCCTAGTTAAAACCATTCAATGAGGTCATTCATGCCCAATGTCAGATCTTCATGAGCAGCATTTACATGAAGAAAATCACAAATTCTGATAGAAAAAAAAACAACAAACATTTTGAGCCCCAAGACAGACAACATTGCATTACAATAACACATCCATGTAACGCAGAGCATTTTTCGTATCTCCGAAACATAAATTTTTCTTTTGCAATGTGTGATTTATTCTTATCAATCTCATTAAGGCTGTTCTAAAGAGTACCCACAACGTATGCCTTACAGCAGCAATAAGAAAACTAGAATTTGTTTTTCTACAAAAACACAGATGTCTCCCCCGTTTTTGACCTCTAAGTATGACCTTAACATTGGAGGTATTGAGCTGGGTCTTGTGTGCAACACATCATCTAATGAAGATGAACATTTCTGCAAAGTAACTAACAAGATGTGTTTGTGAAACACTGATGCCCCCGGACAGCGCCAATGTTAATGTTTTTAAAAATTTTGAAAAAAAAAATAGGTCAAAGGTCAAGTTCAAGGTCACCAGATAAAAAATTATGGTACCACTGGAAAGGTCTTGTGATAAGGTATACACATGTGAAATATGAAAGCTCTATCTATTACCATTTAAAAATTATGCCCAATATTAAGGTTTTTGTAGACAGACAAACGGACTAACAGACAAACGGACAAACAGACCAAAAACTACATGCCCCCGAATCTCTTAGAATCCGGGGGCATAAAAATGTTCGTAGAGAAATAAAAAAGTTATCGGCCGTACACAAAAAAGCCCTTTTTTACCTTCGACCTCTAAGTATGGCCTTGACCTTTGAGGTACAACACATCGTCTCATGATGGATAACATTTCTGCCAAGTAATTTCATAATCCATCAAAGAATAAGGAAGTTATTGACTGTCCCTTTTTTTACCTTTGACCTCATGGTATGACCTTGACACTGGAGGTATGGACCTTGGTCTTGCACATGACTCATGGTCTAATGACGGTGAACATTTCTGCATGGTTACTTTATAAAGTCCATCCAGAAATAAAAAAAGTTATTGACTGGAAACAAAAAAAAACAAAACTTTTTTTACCTCTGACCTCTTAGTATGACCTTGATCTTGGAGGTACCAACCTGGGTCTAGTGTGCACCACATTGTCTCATGATGGTTAACATTTCTGCCAAGTAATTTCACAATCTATCCAGGAATAAGAAAGTTATTGACTGAACACTAAAAAAGGCCCCTTTTTGTCCTTTGACCCCTTAGTACGACCTTGACATTTGAGGTACCTACTTGGGTCATGCACGCAAGACATCGTCTCATGGTGGTTAACATTTCTGCCAAGTAATTTCAAAATCCATCTAAAAATAAGAAAGTTATTGACAGAACACATAAAAGGCCCCTTTTTTTACCTTTAACCCCTGTGTATGATCTTGACCTTTCAGGTACCAAACTGTGTCATGCGTGCAACAAATCATCTCATGGTGGTTAAAATTTCTGCCAAGCAATTTCAAAATCCATCTAAAAATAAGAAAGTTATTGACCAAACACGAAAAAAGGCCCCTTTTTTGACCTTTGACCTCTATGTATGACCTTGACATTTTAGGTACAAAACTGAATCATACATGCAACACATCCTCTCATGATAGTTAACATTTTTGCCAAGTAACTTCAAATTCTATCTAAATCTAAGCAAGTTATTGACAAAACCCGAAAAAAAGGCCCCTTTTTTACCTTTGACCTAAGTATGACCTTGACCTTTGAGGTACCGACCTGGGTCATGCATGCAACACATTGTCTTATATTGGTTAACATTTCTGCCAAGTGATTTCAAAATCCATCTCAAAATAAGAAAGTAATTGACCAAACACAAAAAAAGGCCCCTTTTTTGACCTTTGACCTCTAAGTATGACCTTCACCTTTGAGGTACCGACCTGCATCATGCGCACCACACATCGTCTCATGGTTGTTAATATTTCTGCCAAGTAATTTTAAAATCCATCTGAAAATAAGAAAGTAATTGACCAGACACTATTTGCCCATACAGATATACATACCGACAAACTTCCAAGGGAGATAATTCAAAAAGTATAAATGGAGAGTTATAGTTCTTGCGCACTGCACGTCGTCTAATGCTGATTAATATCAATATGAAGTTTCGTGTAGATAGCTCAAAGGGTTTTCAGGTTACAGAGTGGACACGAATGTGTGACAGACGAACAGACGCCCGGGGGAAAAACAATGTGTCTCCAAAAAAAAAATTTTCGGGGGAAACATAATAATGTATACCCCTGTAAGCCCAAGTAACCTCTAAATAAAGTGGGGTTAACAGGGGTATTCATTACAATGGATATGTTATCGTAATGATACTACATCAGTATGTTTTTGCGAAGATGTAAACACACATTTCTATGAAGCAATGGACAAAACATCATGCAAACATGCCTATACCGTTTTGACCCTTGAACCCCACTTTTATATAGTAAAACTGGGGTTTACAGGGGTAAACCTTATTTTTCTTATTTCTGCTCTCAAATATAAATTGTGGGTACTCGTTAGAACAGCCTCGATAAAGTACCCACAATCTATATTTGAAATATAAATTGTGGGTACTCATTAGAACCGCCTCATTGAGGTGGTTCTAACAAGTACCAACAATGTATTTTTTGACCAGAAATAAGAAAATTAGCATTCTTATTTCTGCTCTAAAATATAGATTGTGGGTACTCGTTAGAACGACCCTTGATATAGTATCAACAATCTATATTTTGAAATAAAAATTCTGGGTACTCGTTAGAACCGCCTCATCGAGGCAGTTCTAACAAATACCCACATTCTATATTTTGAGCAGAAATAAGATTAGCACAATTTTACATCTTAAAATTTTCGGGGTTTTTTTTTTCCAGCAGAAAAGTTTACAATGTATTTACATGGGTGTGTTTTACTAATGACCAAAAAAGTACCTACCCTAAAAAGCAATCTACGTCATGCACCCACTGTTTAAGAAACTGTTGTAATAATGATCCTTGCATGTTAGTTATTTCCAGAGTCTTCATTGTTTCTAGTAAGAGAGGGGTATTATAACACAGAGCTGCGATCACAACTTGTAAGCACATTGTCCGTAATTCTGATGTTTGCACTTCACGCGTTAATCTTTGCAGGGCTAGTTCCACAAAAGGTCTAACAATCTGTAACAAAAGGATTTCATTGAGACAGTATACTGCGACATAGCTAACAAGAGGGCCCAATGGCCCTATATCGCTCACCTGTGTACCAGAAAATCATTAGTGTAGGAGACCACTTGACATTGCTACATACTAAATATCTAAGCTCAGGCAAAGCGGTGTCCATGCTTTTAAACCCTATTGGTTTCATTGGGTGACAGGGCTTGAGATGTAATTTCAACTCAATGTTGGGTGAAAGTCCCACAAAATTGGAAGAGACATCGCCAAAATGACCTATACAGTGTTGACAGGGATGTAAAACCTCAAATCAAACAAAATCTGTGCCTTATGGTTTTGGAAAAGAAGATTTTTTTTTTAAGTTTTTTTTCCAGTATAAGTCTATAGAAGCTAATGAGCCCTGGGGCTTGGCCAATTTTGGTACAAAGGGCATGGTTGGCAGGATTTATGTAGGCAACCATTTTGTGTTGCTATATACTAAATATCTAAGGTCTGTATTTCATGGTTTCAAAGAAGATGTTTGAAACTTTTTTTCATTATAAGTTTGTTGGAGATAAGGGGCCACAGGATTTGGCCAATTTGGACTAAATATCTAAGTTCTGTGCTTCACAGTTTCTGAGAAATAGATTTTTTAAGCTTTCTTCCATTATGAGTCTATGGGAGCTAAGGGGCACTGGGGCGTGGCCCATTTGGACCCAAGGGGCATGATAAGCAGGAAATATGTAGGTGATCACTTGCCGTTGCTACATGCTAAATATCTAAGCTCTGGGCCCTATGGTTTCAGAGAAGAAGATTTTTGAGGCTTTTCTCCATTATGAGTCTATGGGAGCTAAGGGGGTCCCAGGGTGTGGCCCATTTGGACCTCAGGGGCATGATTGGCAGGATTTAAGTAGGTGACCACTTGTCATTGCCACATGCTAAATATCTAAGCTCTGGGCCCTGTGGTTTCAGAGAAGAAGATTTTTGAAGCTTTTTTCCATTATGAGTCTATGGGAGCGAAGGGGCTCCGGGGCGTGGCCCATTTGGTACCCAGGGGCATGATTGGCAGGAATAATGTAGTTGACCACTTACCCTTCCTACATGCTAAATATCTAAGCTCTGGGCCCTGTGGTTTCAGAGAAGAAGATTTTTGAAGCTTTCTTTCCATTATGAGTCTATGGGAGCGAAGGGGCCCCGGGGCGTGGCCCTTTTTGAACCCAGGGGCATGATTGGCAGGAATTATGTAGGTGACCACTTGCCATTGCTACATGCTAAATATCTAAGCTTTGGGCCCTGTGGTTTCAGAGAAGAAGATTTTTGAAGCTTTTTTCCATTATGAGTCTATGGGAGCGAAGGGGCCCCAGGGCGTGGCCCATTTGGCACCCAGGGGCATGATTGGCAGGAATTATGTAGTTGACCACTTGCCCTTGCTACATGCTAAATATCTAAGCTCTGGGCCCTGTGGTTTCAGAGAAGAAGATTTTTAAAATTTTTCCCTTTATAAGTCTATGGGAGCTATATGTTGCCATGGCAACCAGAATTCCAATCTGATCAGCCCAAAAACCTTATGCAGCCTTTCCCCCTACCTGATGATGCTTCACAAGAAATTTGATCAAGATCGGCCATGGTGTATTGGAGATATACTTATTTTAAATTGTTTACGGACGCACGCACGCACGACGGATGACGGACAAAAAGTGATCCCAAAAGCTCACCTTGTCACTTCGTGACAGGTGAGCTAAAAATAAGGAGGAGTGAAGACAATTAAATACTCCTACGTATAACTCCCAAATAGTTGCTCAGACTGAGCGGACCAGTTTATCAAATATATGACAGCTGTGGCCTTGCTGGTATAGAAATAATGGCATGAAGTTGTAATTAATTCTGATTTATTCAGAGAATTGTACAGCCAAGCATGCTAGAGGTTTAAAATTAGTTAGTGAAGTACCAGACTGAAATGTTATCCTAATAAAGGTATATAAATCTGTTCATTTTGTACCGGAAACCCCCAAAAGGGCAATTGGCAAATAGTGCAGGCCCAGATCAGACGCCACAGAAAGGGGCAACTGATCAGGGCCTACACTGTTTGCAAAAAGTTAAGCCATTTTCCGAATGGAGTTTGAGGGGGGCCCAGCCTAGCTGTCACCCTTGAACTTTGAGGTGGACTCCGGCTATATGAAGGGAGAAAGATTCATTTGGTACGAACCCTTTTTGTACCAAATGGAATCTTCCTTCTTATATGTACCAGGGGTCCATTTCAAGGTTTAGGGGTGTCGGGGTTTGTTTTCATCAAGGTTTATTTGGGGAATGACTGAGCTTTAAGCAAACAGTGGAGGCCCTGATCAGACACCACGTTCTGCGGCGTCTGATCTGGGTCTGCACTGTTTGCAATAGTGAAAGTTTCATGGATGAATATTTAGTAGCCATATGCTTAGGCAATTAGTGTGGCTTATCAGTGTGAAACTGAAATTTATTGAAGTTCATTTTGACAAATGAAAATAAACAGAGCTGTTGTTCTGGAGAGGGTAAAATGTCCATACCTGGATTTTCGGGGTACTAAAATCCAGGAGTATAAAGAACAGTTTTACTTATTACCGAATAACAAGGACAATCTTAAAACCATATTACAGTGGAATTCTGCTATTAAGACCACCTAAAATTAAATCTAATTCTGCATTTAAAATCTTATTTAATAGGTTGCAGTTATTCTTTCTTCGTGTTTTCTGCATACAGTGTCCTCTGATCAGAGACCACCTTTGGGACTGTTCAAAAGTGGTCTTAAAGACCACTTTTGAACAGTCCCAAAGGTGGTCTTAATGAAGGAATTTTACTGTATATCCAAAACTGTGTTATTATAGGAAGTGTTATATTGAGGTAATGGTAATAAGTGATAGCAACATACATGATCTACTTGTCCTGGACACTGTAATAAGATAACTTCTAACAATTTTCCGGCGTGACATTCAGCGTCTTCACCCACTTCTGCAGATAACACCTGAAACAATATTTAATCATCAATAAGTACAATATTTACCTATGTATTCGGACAGACATACCTGATTTGTTTGTTTGATTGGAGGTTTAATGTCCCCATCAACACTGTAAAGGTCATTTTGGAGATGTTGCTTCCAATTTTGTGTGACTTTTAGCTGACAATGAGATGAAATGACATCTCAAGCCCTGTCGCCCAATGAAACCAATAGGGCAAACAGCGTAGACCTTAATGAGATGCCACACAATGCGGCATCTCATTAGGGTCTACACTGTTTTCCACTCATCCTGCTGTTTTCAGACACAACATTGGTTACTGATTGTACACATTCAAATTTTAGAACAAGTACTGAAAGGAGCTGAAATGTCCGAATACTTAGGATAAATATGGTAACAAAGAAAAAGTGTGTTCAGATGTGTGCTCATGGAAGAATCAAAATAGAGCCTACATTCCCACAAACATTGGTTCAAAAGTAGCAATTCTGATCACACTGCCTGGATGCACAGGCCAATACCAGGTTTTCATGTGGGATCATGTCAGAAGGCAAATGCTTCTTTTGTTTCAATTTTTGCTGTTTTGCCAAGTTCCCAATTTAAATTAAAGAATAAATATTTGCCAACCGTGGTCCGAGTGAATTAATGCTTGCATCTGCCAATGCATCCTTGTGTTGATCATAACAGTCCAAAGGTACCAAAAAACTATTTTAAACCTATCATATAACAGGAGGCTGAGATGGGGGAGGGGATTCTTTGTCCCTCATGCCTTAATACCCATAATGGTTGACTTGAAATGCAGAAAAGTTCACACTGATATGCATTTCTGATGCTGCAGAATATGGTTTGATTTTAACTAGGTCATGTCTGGTCAGTTTTACCTATCATACTTTTCCTGGGTATGCTTATACATAAGTCATGATCCAGTTCACTGCACTTTCTTTCACCAGAAACTGATGATTTCAAACCATTTCATTATCACTCTCCACAAAACAATGTTCTTGACAAGGAGGGGATGGAACCTTGATCATCCTGATCTAAGTTACTGATGAAAGCACAGAAGGACAAGGAAAATCCAATATAGCCCTCACTTTTTCAAAGCCGACCTTATAATTACATGATCAATCTCCACAATGTTCAGGCCTCCTACTGACCACGCTTTTCCATGCCTGAAAGGCCCAATTTTGCAGCTTCAACCCTTATCCTGCTGAACAAGTCACAAACATTACCTTTGCAAACAGTGTAGATCCAGATCAGATGGCTTCTGAAGAAGCCATCTGATCAGGATCTACACTGTTTGTAATGCAATTTGTGAAAATATCAACTAATTTGGTCGACTTATAGTGAGGAATGGGTGTGGGTTAATAAATTTATTCACCAGGATAAGGATTAAACTGTTTTTTAAACAGACTATAGGCACAAAAATCAAAATCTAAAAGCCTGAAATCCTGCAAATGCCTGAAAAATATGAGGCCTGAATGTTGTTGACCTGGAGGGGAGCGAACCTTTATCATCCTGGGCAAGCACAATATTAAATGGTCAAGGAGGGGATGGAATCTTGATCAACATCCTGATCCGAGTTTCTGAGACGAGTACTATGTGGAGGATCTTACATGAGTGCTCATGTATTATTGAATTTATTAAACGAGTTGAGGAAAAGGGATAAAATGTGAGGCTTGCCGAGCTTTTAATGCCTTTTCCTCAACGAGTTTAATAAATTCAATAATACATGAGCACGAATGCAAGATTCTATTTATCATATGACATATAAAATGCATTTTATTCACGATTGTTTTAGAAAAATGTCATTATTCCGCCATTAGTAAACGCGACATCGTTAAGGATTTCGTATACGTAATGTTATGGAGCGTATCTGATTTGCATATTTAATCCACTAGTGGATTATCAAATTTATAACACAACGTTATTACACTCTCAGATGCGACATCATATGATAAATTAAATATCTTCCTCCTTATATATGGCAGGAGTTCATTTCGAAATTTTGGGGTGAAAGGTCGTTATCTTTAAAATTTATTTGGAAAATAGCTGAACTTTTTGCAAACAGTGTAGGCCCTGATCAGACGCTGCATTCTGCGGCGTCTCAACTGGGCTTGCACTGTTTGTCAAATACCCGTTATGGGGTTTCTTTTACAAAATGGGTAAATATCTAAAATATCTTAAAAACACAGGTTTATAGAAATGCTACTAATATTTTACTTACAGATTTGCACATATTGTAAACAGCTTCTAAGTTTTTAGGGTTTGAAAGAAAAGTTGGTGTATCAACTGTGATGTAGTTGTGGATAGCTGGCATCATGTCTGAAATCAACAACAGATCAAATTCATGTCACTGCAGATGTGCAGGGATTTTCCTACCCTTCAGAATCAGGGACCAGTGGCCGCTGGGTTTGGGAAAGACAGCTCGCTAATATTTATAGTTGGGAATGTAAATCAGCTGTAACTTTGTCAATTTTGGTTCAATTTTCATGAAATTCTTTTATCAAAATGTAGCACATCAGAAATTGGGATTTTTTTTTTTGGAAAATTTGGAATATCTGTCTCTAACTTGGGAAAAAAAATTGGCCCCAAAGTTGCACTAGGAATATCCCTGGCAGTGAAATATAAAGAAACAGTGTTCCAAATGAACAGTAGCAAATCTGCTACATATGAGGTCTGATTGATATGTTGTGAACCACATACTGAAGGCTTTAAATTTTGTCGGCCAATATTGTATTATTTCTCAACATAATCCCCTTCAGTATCTAAACACTTTTGCCAGCAGTGTTTATGGGCCTCAATGCCACTTTTATAGAACTCCTTTTCTTAGCTGTTCAGAAAGTCATCCACTGCATATATGACATCATCATCAGACTGAAAGTGGGTGCCTGAAATAGCGGTTTTCAGTTTTGGAAATAAATGGAAGTCTGATGGAGTGAGATCAGGTGAATAAGGCGGATGCTTTATCAATTTAAAGCCACAATCCTGAATGACAGCCATAGCTAGACTTGTGAACAGGAGCATTGTCCTGATGGACCAACACACCTTTATAGAGCTTTCTGCAGCTCTTAAGTTTAATATTTTCCCGTACTGAGTCAGAAGTGAAGCATAGTATGGCCCATTGATTGTTTGTCCCTTTTGGAGATAAACCATCTGCATCCCAGAAAACCCTGAGGCCATAACCTTCCCAGCTGATGGAACAGTCTTTGCATTCTTTGGCATGGGTGAGCCTGGGTGCTTCCATTGTTTTGATTGTTGTTTGGCCTCTGGGGTAAAAAAAATGATGGACCCATGTTTCATCCATAGTGACAAATATCTGAATAAAGTTGGCAGGATCTGCCTCAAAAAGGGTTAAGATTAGCACGCCATAATGTGTGCCTGGTGTGCTTCTGTCGGAAGTCTTGGTACCCATGAGGCCGAAAGCTTTCTCACAGCAAGATCCTCTTTCAGAATGGAATGCACTCTTCCCTGTGAAATGCCAACTCTACTGTCAATCATAACAACAACATGGACTTTATTGACCATTTCTGGGGTTGCAACAGTGACAGCCCGTCCAGGATGGGGGTAATCCTCAAGGCTCTGTCTGCTGCACACAAATTCCGCCATCCACGTTTTCCATGTAGCATATGAAGGGGCATCTTTCCCTAGTGTTGCTACCATGTCATTATGAATATCCTTAGGCAGGGATATTTTTGGTCCAAAATAATGATGGGCCCAAATAATGGGCCAAGGGCCCATCTCCTATTCATTTACATGAAAAAATCAAGATTTTGTTGGGCCTTTTTGAATTTTCATGGGCCTTTTGGAAAAATTGATGGGCCCAAGAATCCTTAAATCACACCTTACAGCAAAATTAACATCAAATTTGAATAGCTTATTATGGGGCCCAAACAAAAATTAAATCAGATTCAGTCTATAACTAATAATTTTCTCATAATATGGCTCGGGCCCATCCCAGAAATATTCCTGCTTAGGTGTTAAACCTTTTTTATGCAAATATTGGATCACTGCTCTTTCATCAATTCTGTCCATTCTGCAAAAGCTGCTTATCTTGTTTACTTTATAGTGCTACCTTGTCAATATAAATGGAACAAATGAGACCAGTCCTTGGGTACATGGCCCTGTATAGTCGGAGAATAGTAGGACTTGAATCGAACATCTCTGCATACCTCTTTCAATATGAGCCGGCCTCGGTGGCTCAGTCGGATGCGCGTCTGACTGATGATCAGGAGGACGCGGGTTCGATTCCCGCCGGGGTCGGCAACATTCTTTCGTGGAGATTGATCATGAAATCTTTTCTATGGTCATTCTCTCCCTTCCGCTGATTCAAGAAGGGCATTTGTCAGTTTCTGGCGAAAGAATGTGCACTGTACTGGTTAACCGCTTACGTATAAGCCTGCCCAGGAAAAGTGTGGATAGGTAAACTGACCGGCTCAAAAATGACCTAAAATAGTGTTGACTGGGCCGTTAAACTCCAAAACAAACAAACAAACAAACTTTCAATATGAGGCTCACAACATATCAATCAGCTCTAACACAACTTCCGTTTACTAACTGGTTAAACAATTGTTAGCAAATGGTCCTAGCTAGTATAATACCCAAAATATTAATTACTTGAGGTGTTTTTTTTTTTTTTTTTTTTTTTTTTTTGGTTTTACGGCCGTTTCACGATTATTTCACTCATATCGAGCCGATCGTTAATCAAAGGTGCGCGAAAACCGGAGTATCCAGAGAAAAACCACCTGACCTACTGTTGCAGAACTTGGCGTCTCACATGTGACTGAAGTGTCGAGTGTATATGACTGAACCAACTGGAACTTTCAATAACTTTTGATAGACTGAACTGATAAGACACAAAGTTCATCCTTTTATAGACAGAAGCCTCTGTGATAGAGTGATTATGCTACTCGCCTCATATCCCAGGGGGTCATAGGTTTGATCCTGGGTTTCTCCAGACCTTCGGATGAGTCTTTAAACCCAGGTTCCTAACTCCATAGCAACTTAGCATTTGGTGGGATGTAAAACTCAAACACACAAAACACATCCTATTATAGAAAACCACTTCCCATGAAATCAACACGCTTTTCACTTGCTCCTTACAGCCATGCAGTGTGGTGGGCCATTAGTGACAATTAAAAGAATGCCCCTCTTAGTTTACCTGTAAAATAGTCAATGCCATCTTTCTGGAACATGTCGTACAACATACCAAACACCTGCCACATATGTTGGGATATCTGGGTACTGGTTAGACTGTAGATTAATGATAACACTTCCTCATAAAAATCTGTAAAAAAAAATCGATATCATCAAACACACGTAAACATGTCTATCTCTCGTTTAACTCTTATACTCCTGAATTTCTTTTAGAGGCACATCCATCTTTGAATTTGGATATAAATATATATCATTCCAGCAAAATCATTAACAGTGTTGATCCACATAATTTGCTTGTTTGATATGAGGTTTAACGTACCTGTCAACATTGAAACGGTCATTTTGGAGACATTGCTTCCAATTTTGTGGGACTTTTACCCGACATTGAGATGAAATGACATCAAGCCCAAACTTCCAATGAAACCAATGGGGTTTATAAGCATTGCCGGTCAGACTCGCACCGCTTTGCCTGGACAGGCTTCGATCCTCTAAGCGGCTAACGAGTCGGATTCAGCTCTATGCACACCTACTTCTTTAAGCCCCAATGGGTGGGGGCCGATTGATCCACATAAGCCATCTGATTTGGATCTACACTCTTTGCGTAAGGATATGTACCAATCTACAGGTCTGAAAATGTTAATGGCCGACTCAACATTACTTAGGTCATGTCGAGCCAGTTAACCTAGCCTCTTTTCCTAGGCAGTCCTGATTTTGGCCTTTTTGTATCAGAAACCCCAAGAAAGCGGCCTCTGATCTATAGTTTGTTTGATTTGAGGTTTAACGTCCCCGTCAACACTATTTAGGTCATTTTGGAGAAGTTGCTTCCAATTTTGTGGTACTTTTACCCGACACTGAGATGAAATTACATCTCAATCCCTGCCGCCCAATGAAACCAATAGGGTTTATAAGCATGGACAGGCGACTCGCAGCAATTTACCTGGACAGGCTTAGACGTTCTAAGCAGATTACCAGTACTCATGTGCGGTCGGTATCAGCTCTGAGTGGAAGCATCGCGCAGCCAAATCTATTTCTCCAAGCCCTGATGGGCGGGGGCAGGCCTCTGATCTAGGCCTGCACTGTTTGCAAAAAGTTAAGCCATTTTCAAATCAATTTTTAAGATAACACAATCTGTCTCCCCCAAATATTGTAACTTGACTCCTGCCATATAGAAGTTGGTGCAAAAGGGTTAACCAGTATGGTACACATAAAGTCAAACTTCACAGTCTTGAACACCTTTGGGACCTTGAAAATATGTTCGAGACGGGGTAGTTCATGCCACTGAAATTTTTGAAGAGCACCTGGTTTTTTCATATAAAGGTATGTTGAGTGTACTTATTCGATAAGAGTGAAATAATCTTGAAAGGGCCGTAAAACCAATACCAAATAGTGCAGGCCCTGATCAGACACGGTGTTCTGCAGGGTCTGATCTGTGCCAGCACTGTTTGCCAAAGTACCCGTTTAGGGTTTTCCCGCATGCAATGGGTAAAAAAAAACAAGTGATCCACCCAGAGCCATGGTTGGCAGGATTTATGTGGGTGACCATTTGGCATTGCTCCGTTCTAAATATCTAAAGCTCTGGGCCTTATGGTTTCACAGAAGAAGACTTTTTTAAGTTTTTCCTATTATAAGTCTATGGGAACTAATAAGCCTCTGGGCTTGGCCAATTTTTTACCCCATGGGCATTGTTGGCAGGATTTATGTGAGTGAGCACTTGACTTGCTGCATACTAAATATCTAAGCTCTGGGCACTGATGGTTTCAGAGAAGATTTTTGACAGTTTTTCCCAGTATAAGTCTATGGGAGCTTATGGGCCTCAGGGTGTGGCCAATTTGGACCCCAGGGGCATGGTTGGCAGGATTTATAGTTGAATACTTCAAGTTGCTACATACTGTCTCTTGGCCTTATGGTTTCAGAGGAGAAAAGTTTCAAGATTTTTTCATTATTAGTCTATGGGAGCTACTAAGCACAGGGGCGTTGCCAATTCGGACTCCAGAGGCATAGTTCGCAGGACTTAGTAGGTGACCACATAACTTTGCTACATACTAAATGTCTTAGCTTTAGGCCTTATGGTTTCAGAGAAGAAGATTGTTGAAGTTTTTCCCATTATTGGTCTATGGAAGCTAATGAGCCAAAGGTGGTGGCCATGGCGGCCATGTTTTTTGTCTGATCAAAATTTCTTCAATGTATCTGACAAGGAACATTCATGAAAATTAAGAACGAAATCCATTTAGCGGTTTTGGAGGAGAAGATTTAAAAAAAAAAAAAAAAAAAAGATCCCTTTATAAGTCTATGGAAGCTAATTAGCCAATGGGCGTGTCCATGGTGGCCATGTTTTTTTGTCTGATCAAAATTGCTTCAAGGAATCTGACAAAGGTCCACCAAAGGAACATTCATGCAAAGTAAGAATGAAATCCATTGAGCTGAGCGGTTTTGAAGGAGAGGAGAAGGTTTTTAAAACTTTTCCCCTTACAAGTCTTTGAAAGCTAATGAGCCAAGGGGCATGGCCATGGCGGCCATGTGGGGCATGGCCATGGTGGCCATGTTTTTTGTCTGATCCAAATTACAATGAAATTCCACAAGTACTTTTGCAGAAGAAGATTTTTTAGCATTACACTATATGATAAATAGTGAAAATAAGCCCCGCCCATGGCAGCCATGTTTTTTGTTGGATCAAAATTTCTTCAAGGAATCTGAAAGAGGTCCAGCCAAGAACATCCATGCAAAATAAAAATGAAATCCAACAGGTGGTTTTGGAGGAGAAGATTTTTAAAGATTTTTAATTTTTAGTGTGGTTTTGTTGCCATGGCAACCAGAGTTCTGGGTGTAACAAAATTCTTTGAAGGAATTTAGAAGAGGACTATGTAAGGAACATTCCTGTTAAGTTTGGTTACAATTGGCCCAGTAGTTTAGAAGGAGAAGATGTTTTAGCATTACACTATATGTTAAATAGTGAAAATAAGCCCCGCCCATGGCGGCCATGTTTTTTGTCGGATCAAAATTTCTTCAAGGAATCTGAAAGAGGTCCACCCAAGGAACATTCATGCAAAATAAAAATGAAATCCAACCGGTGGTTTTGGAGGAGAAGATTTTTAAAGATTTTTAATTTTTGTGTGGTTTTGTTGCCATGGCAACCAGAGTTCTGGGTGTAACAAAATTCTTTGAAGGAATTTAGAAGAGGACTATGTAAGGAACATTCCTGTGAAGTTTGGTTACAATTGGCCCAGTAGTTTAGGAGGAGAAGATGTTTAAAGAAAAAAGTTAATGCACGGACGCACGACGGACACAGGGCCATGACAATAGCCCCGCTGGCCTTTGGCCAGTGGAGCTAAAAAAAGAGACCACCTTTGGGACTGTTCAAAAGTGGTCTTATTTCAGAACAAGAGATGCATACAACAAAGCGGGTGCCCGCCAAGCACTAACTTTGTTGCCTTCATTCTACAAGAATGTAGGCAACAAAGTGAGCACTCGGCCAGCACCTGCATTGTTGAATGAACCACAGGTAAGGACTGAACATGCAACAGCCTGCACATCAATTAGATGTACATCAAACTGTCGAAGCCACCAACGCCCTGTTTGGTTATGTCAATCCTCTTTCAGCATCAGCTGTTTTCTTTCCATCAAATTCTTCTGAAGTGTTGTGATGATCTGTATGGAAGCCATCATTCACAGATGGAACCCAAAGAAACAGATCAATCACATTTCATCTCCCTGGCCTTTACTACACACAAAATGATGTCAGCACAATGTGTGTGAAATCTCCAGGTTACAACTTTCAAGGAATTAATCAATGATCACACTAGTACTGGTAAACCGCTTCGAGGATCTAAGCCTGTCCAGGAACCGCGGTGCGAGGCGGACCGTCCATGCTAATAAACCCTATTGGTTTCACTGGACGACAGGTCTTGAGATGTCATTTCATCTCAATGTCGGGTAAAAGTCCCACAAAATTGGAAGCAACGTCTCCAAAATGACCTTTACAGTGTTGACGGGGACGTTAAACCTCAAATCAAACAAAACAAATCAATGATGATTCTGTGGCGTATTGTTTTTAGTAGATAAACCCTTCAATTGCTACTTAACCCTTATCTTGCTGTTCACGACAACGCCTATCTTTGGAAACAGTGTAGATCCAGATCAGATGGCTTCTGAAGAAGTCTTATCTTGCTGTTCACGACAACCCCTATCTTTGCATACAGTGTAGATCCAGATCAGATGGCTTCTGAAGATCTTGCTGTTCACGACAACCCCTATCTTTGAAAACAGTGTAGATCCAGATCAGATGGCTTCTGAAGAAGCCTTATCTTGCTGTTCACGACAACCTCTATCTTTGCAAACAGTGAAGATCCAGATCAGATGGCTTCTGAAGAAGCCATCTGATCAGGATCTACACTGTTTGTCATTCAGATTGTGAATTTGAACGAACTCATTATATCATGTAATCTGATTGGCTGAAAATCAAAAAAAGGTGTGGCTAAGTTAAATATTCAGCAGGTTAAAGGTTAAATTTCTGGAGCAGAAAACAAACTTATTTTTTCAAAGAATCAGTGATAGTCATGTGGACATCAACAATGAAAAGCTACTGTGCTTAGTAACATTGGGTTGATTGACAAATAATCAACCCAAAACACTTACCTATTATATTTTGTTGTAAAATTATTCCTATCACATTTAACACAATGCCTTCTAGCTGGATCATAATCTGAAAATAGAAGGATGATCCAAAGCCAACTTTGACAGTGCTAAAATGACATGGTTCACGTACATGGTTCACTACGTGAACAAGTCCGTGAAATGAACACCCATTAAACCCCACTTTATATAGAGAAAACTGGAGTTTACGGGTATATTCATTATATTTCTTCTTTCTGCTCCAATACATAGGTTATGGGTACCCGTTAGAACCACCTCAATGAGGCGGTCCTAACGAGTGCCCGCAACCTATGTTCGAAGTAAATATTACAAAAATATAACAGATCTTCATCAGAAAAGTAGCCATTTTGAAGCTAAGAAAAAATGCACCATGTTGCATGGGTGTTTTCTCGAAAAAAAAAAATGTTTTTTTTTTTTTGACTGTTCTGCTGCTTATTGTAGTTTAGTTAAGTTCCTTTAGCAATGGACCTCTGTGGGCTTGTGGGTAAAAGTGTTGTTTTTTAAACATTAGGTCTGTCATCTCCGATGCCTCGCTCAGGTCAAGTGAGATGTCAAGTTCTGCAACGGACGGTCAGGTGTTTCACACATGACGGTTATTATTTTCACTTATCCATAGGTTCAGCTAAGAATATATTCCTACAAATTCCATTCTTTCTGCTGTTTGTCTCTCTCCACATTAACCCTTGTCCTGCTGAATACTTAAATCTGCCACACCCACTACTGATTATCAATCAATCAGATTACTTGATGCAAATTATTGCAAAAATTCACATTCTGAAGGACAATGTAGATCCTGATCAGATGGCTTCTTCAGAAGCCATCTGATCTGGATCTACATTGCTTGAAAGGTAAGGCATATCCGGGCTCAGCAGGACAAAGGTTAAGAGAGAAACTTCAACAGCTCAAACACCATTGGGTCCTTGAAATTTACTTTCGAGATAAAACAAAAATTGCCCTAATACAGTTCTAATACATAGACGATTTTACATTAGTGTTCGCGTAATATTGAAATTATTAAACAAGTTGAGTAAAAGGGCAGTAATAAATTCTCAGACATGACATCATATGATAAGTGGTTATCTTGGGCAATCGGAAAAAACAAGGGACTCAATAGGGCATTTGATTCAGCCATGGTTTTGATTGTTTGTTTTGGAGTTTTACAGCCAAGTCAACACTATGTACGTCACTTCAAAATGCGAAGTTAACCTAGACATGCTTATACATAAGCAGTTAACCAGTATAGTGCACATTCTTTTGCCACAAACTGACAACTGCCTTCTTAATTCTGCAGAAGGGAATGTAAGAAAATTGCCGACCCCAGCTCAGCCATGGTAAACAAGCCATTTATCTTGGGTCATTAGGCTTCACTGTACATGAATCTACTGATGTACATTTTATTTTCTTATCCTAATCTTGCTGTAGAGTGTGCAAAGCTCGAAAGGACTAATGATGACAAATGCTGGGATTATTTTTATTTCTCCACAAAAATGTATGTTGTGGGTACTTATCAGAAATCAAACAAGTACCAGCAAGGTATGTTTCTAACATGAAATAAGGAAAAAGATTCCTTCCATGAAAAACTGCAACCGAATATGTCGTCTGTTATGTTGTCTGCTGCATCTTCTTGCTAACAGGCAAACAGTATTGACCCAGAGCAATCTATCAGTGTCCACACTGTTTGCAGCAATGACTTTAAAAGTAGACAGCAGACAACAAAGCGATAATTGTTGTGATTGGCATCTTGAGGGATATCAGATACCAATAACCCATTTTGTACCAGAAATCCTAAAACTGTTATTTGGCAAGCAGTGCAGACCCAGATCAGACCCCGCAGAATGCTGCGTCTGATCACGGCCTACACTGTTTGCAAAAAGTTCAGCCATTTTCCAAATAAAATTTGATAAAATCACAACCTGACACTCCTAAATTTTGAAATGGACTCCCGCTATATATAAGGAGGAAGATTCTATTTGGTACAAAAAGGGTTAACTCTCCTTGTTACTCCTCCATAGGCCTAAAAATAAAAAGTCTTGTTTTCAGGAAATCCTACTAACCCTACTTTTTTGGGGACTACTCAAACTTCTTTAAGATATCTGTGAAATTTTCATTCATTTTTAGGTATTAAAGATTTTATCACACTAAAAATTTTTGCGATATGCTCAAAAACACATGCCTCATACTGACCACGATTTTCCTTACCTGAAAGGCCCAATTTTGCAGCTTCAACCCTTATCCTGCTGACAAAGACACAACTACTACCTTTGCAAACAGTGTAGATCCAGGATCTACACTGCAATGCAGTTTGTGAAAATATCAAGTAATTTGGTTGACTTATAGTCAGAAATGGGTGTGGGTTAATAAATTTATTCAGCAGGATAAGGGTTAAATAGTTTAAGGCACAAAAATCAAAATCTAAAAGCCTGAAATCAAGAAAAATATCAAGCTCTAAAAGCCTGAAATCCTGCAAATGCCTGAAAAATATGAGGCCTGAAAACAGGACCTTTTTCTTTCTTTTTTTTTGTCTTATCTGAAAGTATGAACTGTGCTGTAATTGACCTACCTCTTTGTGTTCTTCCATCACAGTTAATATGGTCTCCATAGTATTTAGAATACCTAGAGCCGTTATTGCTTTCTCCTCAGAGCCTTCTGAACCCGTATCCAACACTTGTGAAAATGTGGTTGCCTGTAAAGACAGTTGCATGGTATTTGAATTCTTTTTAACCCTTGTCTTCCTGAACCACAATACCCCCTACCTTTGCAAACAGTGTCAGGGTTCTTCTAATTAGGATTTTGAAAATTTGAGTAACTAGAAATGTGTCCAGACGACACAGATGCCCCCGCCAAGGGCCCCGCCTCACCCCGAAAATCCATGTTGCAACAAAATTTTTTAAGTGTGTGACCTTGTCATCAGGAACATTTGTGAGAAGTTATATTGAAATTGGTGAAAAAATGTAAGCGCTAGAGTAATGACAAAGTTTTTCTACAAATAGCCACAGTGACCTTGACCTTGAAAGTCGAACTCGCTCGAGGTATTGTCATAAGGAACATTTGTGTGAAGTTATATTGATATCAGTGAAGAAATGTAGTCGCTAGAGCGATGACAAAGTTTTTCTAAAAATAGCCACAATGACCTTGACCTTGAAAGTGGAACTTGCTAGAGATATTGTCATAAGGAACATTTGTGTGAAGTTATTTTGAAACCAGTGAAGAAATGCAGGCACTAGAGCGATGACAAAGTTTTTTTCTAAAAATAGCCACAGTGACCTTGACCTTGAAAGTCAAACTCGTTCGAGGTATTGTCATAAGGAACATTTGTGTGAAGTTATATTGAAATCAGTGAAGAAATATAGACGCTAGAGCTATGTTGTGCGTGGGGATAATTAAAAATTTTTAAGTCTGTGACCTTGACCTTGAGCTCATGGGCATGGGTGGGGGTATCGCTGAATAAAATGGACAGGTATCTAACATCATATCAAATATCAACTCAATCCATTGCACGATTTGGAAAATATCAACTCTTAAAATATCTAATTAAAAATTTCTAAGTCTGTGACCTTGACCTTGAAGCCATAGGCATGAGTGGGGGTATTGCCAAATAAACATTTGGACCTGTATCTATCATCATAGCATACATAAGCCAAATCCATAATATAGTTTGGAAAATGTGAGATATTTAAAATCTTTCACATTAAACTTGTCTAAGTCTGTGACCTTGACCTTGAGGTTATAGGCATGGGTGGGGGTATTGCTGAATAAAACATTGTACCTATATCTATCATCATATGAACCAAAGCCATCATAAAAGTGCAGGTTCTACCAGGTACAGATACCTTAACTGGAGTCTTTAACATGGGAAATTTCTAAGTCTATGACCTTGACCTTGACGCCTTGGGCATGGGTGGGGTATCGCTGAATAAAACTTTGGTCCTATATCTATAATCATACCAAATATGAACCAATTCCATCAAATGGTTTGGAAAATATGAGTTCTAAAATATTCAAGTCTACCTGTTACAAAAACCTTAACCTGAGTCTTTAACATTGAAAATTTCTAAGTCTGTGACCTTGACCTTTAGGTCACAGGCATGGGTGGGGGTATTGCTTAATAAAACTTTGGACCTATATCTATCATCATACCAAAGATGAACCAGTTCCATCAAATGGTTAGGAAATTATGAGTTCTAAAAGTTCAGGCTCTACCTCTTACAAAAACTTTAACCTGAGGTTACAGGATCACGTACGTACGTACGTACACACACACGTACAGACGGACGTACACATGTACGCACGTACGGAAAACCGAAAAACTATATGCCCTCGGCATCATATGATGCGGGGGCATAAAAATGCTGTCCTCCAGAAAAGTTGGGAGTTTTACCATACTTTTCTATTAAGACTTTCCAAAAAGTTGAGTCAGAAATGAAAAAGTTGGAGTAAATTACTCCAGATTTGGAGTTAGAGAGAACTCTTGAGTGTAGATCCATATCTACGGGAGTAATCTGATTATATTGCAAAAGTAATTGTAATTTAATCGACTACATTCATATGATGGGATTAAATGCACTTTAATCAATTACATTTTAAGAGCAATGTAACTGTAATTTAATCAATTAGTTATATTCCGTTATTGAGACCACCTAAAATAAAGACTAAATCTGCTTTTAAAAGCTTACTGAGAAGATTTCAGTTATTCCTTCTTTGAATTTTCTACACTCAGTCTCTCCTAATAAGAGACCACCTTTGGGACTGTTCAAAAGTGGTCTTCAGACCACTTTTGAACAGTCCCAAAGGTGGTCTTATTATAGTAATTTTAAGTCCTTTCAAATGTAATTTGCCCCAAGCCTGCCTTCTAAAGAGTCCATCTGTTCAGAAGCCATCTCATCAGGTTGTGAACTCTACGGGTCTGCACTGTTTGCTTAGGCCTGTCTGTCCCAATACTTAAGACCATAACGGAACAAACTTGTGCTTTCCACTCCAACAAAGGACAATTTTGTGAATATTGAAAGTGATTTTTATAGCATTATAATTTTTTATTTTTGAAAGTATTCAGCATAGTTATTGAGTATTGGCTCTAACAACTCAATATTGTATGTCACAGCTTTCAACTCTTACTTTCAATTATCTACATTGGTAGATTATGCATATAGCATTTGGGCTAAAAACCAGCACAGCTTTTGGGCTTATCACACTCTCTGACAACTGTGTCAGGGAGAAGACTTTTTTGGCTCAGTGGTGAGAACATTTGACTTTCACCAGCGAGGCCTGGGCTCAAATCCTGCCTCAGGCAGTTTTCTTTTTAGCTACAGTAAAGTTGCCGTGAAGCCTTGATGGTTCATCATGGATATTTTTCATTCCCCACCCCCCTCCCCTGTTTCCGTTATGTAATTTTTGCTTGGATTTTGCATCAGTCCAAGGCTTCATGTGCAAATTTTATCTCCAGTAGCTTGGTGTTTCCACATTTGAACCAAGGTGTTCGGTGCTTCCGCGCTTGAACCAAAGTCAGGAAACATCCAGCGTAATATATTTTTAGTCCTGAAAGATTGATTTTTTTCTACGCACCTGACAAAATGCAATTTACGTAAACTGGCACTCAAAATCTATATACTGTATTTGGAACTTGCATTATGAAAACAGGCCTATTCAAATATATTGGCATTATTTTTATACTCAAAACTGAAAATTTCAGACGAGTTGTCTGGAGCCAACATATTTCACCTTTTGGGGCAAGACTTCCAGTTCCAGCCAAAGCAGAAACTGACCAGACACGAGTTCTGGTAAACCGTTTAGAAGGACTTAGCCTGCCCAGGCAAAGTGGAGTGAGTCAGACCGTTCAGAAAGATAGCCTAACAAACCTATAAGTGGTCAAAATGTTAACTGTTCTCTTTACAACAATTTTTTTTTTTTTTTTTTTTTTTACTAACTTTCGCTGTACAAAATCTACTCACATAATTATGATTCAGTAAAACATCAGGGTTTTTTTCTTCCGTTTTTTGATGTAGTAAATTTGTTTGTTTAATTTGAGGTTTAACGTCCCCGTCAACACTGTAAAGGTCATTTTGGAGACGTTGCTTCCAATTTTGTGGGACTTTTACCCAACATTGAGATGAAATGACATCTCAAGACCTGTCGCCCAATGAAACCAATAGGGTTTATAAGCATGGACAGTCTGACTTGTGCGCAACGCTTTGCCTGGGCAGGCTTAGATTCTCTAAGCGGTTTACCAGTACTTGTGTGTGGGTCTGATTCAGCTCTGCGGGGAAGCATCATGCAGCCCATATATTTCTTTAAGCACCGATGGCTGGGGGCCACAGTAAATTTGTACAAGTTTACATGATTCTAGTATTAATGACTTCATTTAGCCATTTTTTATCGGAAACCCCAAAACGGGACCAATGGTAAAATGAGCAGGCCCAGATCAGACGCCGCAGAACACAGTGTCTGATCAGGGCCTTCACTGTTTGCAAAAAGTTCAGCTATTTTCTAACTAAATTTCTGAATAACTCAACCTGTCAACCCATACATTTTTTAAATAACCCCTGCTGAATATAATGTGGAAGATCCCATTCTTAACCCCTCTTGTACCAAATGGAATCTTCCTCCTTATATATAGAGCAGGAGTCCATTTCTAAATTTAGGGTTGTCAGATTGTGGCATCTTCAAAGTTGATTTTGAAAATGGCATAACTTCCTGCAAATAGTGTAGGCCCTGATGAGATGCCGCAGAATGCGGCGGCGTCTCATCTGGGCCTGCACTGTTTGCCAAGGTACCCCTTTTGGGGTTTCCGGTACTAAATGAGTTAACTCACCAGATGGGACATCATTTCTACAGCTATTGGTATGACATCCTCTACATATGTACAGACAAGTCTTTGCATAGTTCCTGTCAAATCATCGTTTTCAGTCTCTCGTATCACCTTCAGTAAATCTAGGATTATTGTCTTTACGTGGGGCTTCATGTAGTTCTTAGCTGAAATTAAACCGGAACAGACACTGGTTGTACTGACTGTGTTTAGTGTACCATTACAACTATTCAGGCTCCCCGATACAGTCAACACCGTGCCAGCATAGCAACAGTTAAGTACTTAGTGATAAGTGAAGGGTAGTTTTACTTATTTCTCTAATCTTCTCTTTATATCTTTACCAAATCCAGATCCTATAATGAGTGAAAAAAAAGTCAAAAATTTATATGACGTCTTATGGAATAACAACCCCAGAATTAAAAAATCTATTATTGTTAAAGAGTACACAGAAGGAGGACTGAAAATGATAAATGTTACTGCTTTTATAAATGCATTAAAATCAACTTGGATAAGAAGAATTATTTCAAATAATAGTAAATGGCAAGAGTTAATAAAACTACATATTAATTTGGAGAAACTGACATCATGTAATACAGAATACATTAGAAATATTTACAATCAAATAAATAATAAATTTTGGAAGGATGTCTTAAAAGCTTTTCTTGATATAAACTATAAAATAGAAATAGATGAAGAACACATCTTGAAAAGTCCACTATTTTATAATAAAAATATTACAATAGACAGAAATTACATCTTTTATAAGAGTTTGGATAATAAAGGTATCAGATTTGTCAATGACTTGGTGAATGAAAACGGGAAGCTATATAGTTATCAAGAAATCAGGACGCTTTTAGGAATTCCTATTAACTTTCTGGAGTATCATGGAATTATAGATTCTCTAAAATCCTATTTAACAAGTTTGAAAATTATACTTAGAAGAAAACTTGAAACCCCTTTCATACCAAGTCATATACAAATCTTCTTACAATAAAAATCTGGAGCAAAAGCGATGTATAACACTCTGAATAAAAACAATGAACAACCTACAGGCAAAAAATCATGGAATGAGAAGTTTAAGTTTACAGATCCAGAATGGAAAAAAATCTACAATTACCCATTTAGTATAATAAAATACCCAGCTTTACAATGGTTTCAGGTAAGCATCAATCATAATATTTTGGTAACAAGCACTCTTTTGGTTAAAATGAAAATGAAAAATGATTCTCAATGTTATTTCTGCCAGTCTCAGGATGAAACTATAAATCATCTTTTTTGGACTTGTGAAAAAATTCAGACATTTATTTGCAATTTGTTAGAATGGTTGAAAAATAATGGTATCGAATGTAAAATAACGGAAGATTTTTTTGTTTTCGGTCTCGACAGAAAGAATGTTATACCAAAGCCACTAAGCATAATTATTCTATATGCCAAATACTATATATATACTACCCGTTGTAATCAGCGACAATTGTTTCTTGGTGTATTTAAGAAGAAATTGTTTTTATTGTACAAAATACTTATGGACATTTCTCTTTCAAACAATGAATTAACAGAATTCCAAAAAGACTGGTACTCATATCAAGCATTAACAAGGCAACGCAAGCGTAGCATCCCCTCGCAACTGCATACCATTCATTAACATGAAAATCCAATCTGAATATGTTAGAGACCATTGTGACATTGACCTTAGACCGATGACCTTGAAATTCAATAGGGTTCATCCTCTGTACATGGTGACCATTTGTGGAAGGTTTGATGCTTCTACAATGAATACTGTGTCGTCTATCCTGCTCACAAGGTTTTCAAGGTCAAGTCCATTGTGACCTTGACCTTTGACCCCTGACCTTGAAATTCAATAGGGTTCATCCTCTGTACATGGTGACCATTTGTGTAAGGTTTGATGCTTCTACGATGAATACTGTGTCGTCTATCCTGCTCACAAGGTTTTCAAGGTCAAGTCCATTGTGACCTTGACCTTTGACCTTGAAATTCAATAGGGTTCATCCTCTGTACATGGTGAACATTTTGGGAAGGTTTGATGCTTCTACGATGAATACTGTGTCTTCTATCCTGCTCACAAGGTTTTCAAGGTCAAGTCCATTGTGACCTTGACCTTTGACCCCTGACCTTGAAATTCAATAGGGTTCATCCTCTGTACATGGTGACCATTTGTGGAAGGTTTGATGCTTCTACGATGAATACTGTGTCTTCTATCCTGCTCACAAGGTTTTCAAGGTCAAGTCCATTGTGACCTTGACCTTTGACCCCTGACCTTGAAATTCAATAGGGTTCATCCTCTGTACATTGTGAACATTTGTGGAAGGTTTGATGCTTCTTCGATGAATACTGTGTCGTCTATCCTGCTCACAAGGTTTTCAAGGTCAAGTCCATTGTGACCTTGACCTTTGACCCCTGACCTTGAAATTCAATAGGGTTCATCCTCTGTACATGGTGAACATTTGTGGAAGGTTTGATGCTTCTACGATGAATACTGTGTCTTCTATCCTGCTCACAAGGTTTTCAAGGTCAAGTCCATTGTGACCTTGACCTTTGACCCCTGACCTTGAAATTCAATAGGGTTCATCCTCTGTACATGGTGAACATTTGTGGAAGGTTTGATGCTTCTACGATGAATACTGTGTCTTCTATCCTGCTCACAAGGTTCCGGACAGACACACACACACACACACAGACACACACACACACTAACACACGGACGCACGGCACCGATGCTATATCCCCTTTCGCAACGTTGTTGCGAGGGGATAATAAATGATATAAGCTAAGAATATAAACAAGAATATGCATCAACACATAAGGTCATAACCTGAGCACTTGAGAGATAACTATTCAAATTAAAGGAGTGATATAAATAAAATCAAGTGTCTCAACAAATTGGAATTAGTGCTTAACCCATTCTGTACCGGAAACCCCAAAACAGGTGATAGCCGAACAGTGCAGGTCCAGATAAGACGCCGCAGAACACGACGTCTGATCGGGGTCTCCACCGTTTTGGAATATATTTCAACCATTTGCCTAATAAACGTTGGAAGAAAATGTAGCCTGACACCCCTACCCACCCACCACATCCCCTGAGTTGACCCAGGTAATAGTACAATAAACAGAAACTTAGATACAGTTAAAGACTTCATACAAATCTATGCCAGGACAGACTTTGGAGCAAGGAAAAATATAGTCACATCTTTTTTTTTTTTTTTTTTTTGTTTCTATCTTATTGCAGAACAATAAATAATGTATATGATAAATTTTAAGTTATGCGAGAAAGACAATGGGGAGAAAGGAGCACCCTCTAAAAACTATTAGCCAGAAAATTTCAATCTCTTTTTAATTATGACAGGATCCAGACTGTCAGGGAGAATGCGGTGATCGAAGGGGTGCTCATGCTGTATGAAAAAGGAAGTAAAAGTCTGGAATAAACACTTCTGAAATTGCCTGGCTTTCAGAAGTGAAATGTAACAGGCATTATACTGAATAAAACAAGTGGGCCCAGAGGGCCCTGGTTCGCTCACCTGATCCAATGTATAACAAGTGGGCCCCGGGCAGGGTCAATTTTGGCCCCAGGGCTATAATTTGAACAATCTTGGTAGAGGCCCACAAGATGAAGCTTCATATCGAATATGAAAGACCTGGGCTTACTGGTTTCAGAGAAGATTTTAAAGGTTTACCCTGCATATAGAAGTCTATGTAAAACAAGATTTTCCCTATATAAGTCTATGTTAAACCAAAGGGCCCCGGAGCAGGGACATTTTTGGTCCCAGGGCTATAATTTGAACAATCTTGGTAGAGGTCCACTAGCTGAAGCTTCATAACAAATATCAAAGACCTAAACCTTGTGTTTCAGAGAAGATGATTTTTAAAGATTTTCCCTATATAAGTCTATGTAAAACCAAAGGGCCACATGGCGGATTTGGTCTCAGGGCTATAATTTGAACAATCTTTATAGAGGTCCACTAGCTGAAGCTTCATAACAAATATCGAAGACCTAAGCCTTGTGGTTTCAAAGAAGAAGATTTTTCAAGATTTTCCCTATATACGTCTATGTAAAACCAAAGGGCCCCGGAGCGGGGGCATTTTTGGCCCCAGGGCTATAATTTGAACAATCTTGGTAGAGGTCCACAAGATGAAGCTTCATACCAAATATCAAAGACCTGGGCCTTGCAGTTTCAGAGAAGAAGATTTTTCAAGATTTTCCCTATATAAGCCTATGTAAAACTAAAGGGCCCTGGTGCGGGGCATTTTTGGCCCCAGCACTCTAATTTGAACAATCTTGGTAGGGGTCCACTAGATGAAGCTTCATACCAAATATCAAAGACCTGGGCCTTGCAGTTTCAGAGAAGAAGATTTTTCAAGATTTTCCCTATATAAGCCCATGTAAAACCAAAGGGCCCCCGTGTGGGGGGCATTTTTAGCTCCAGCACTATAATTTGAACAATCTTGGTAGGGGTCCACTAGATGAAGCTTCATACCAAATATCAAAGACCTGGGCCTTGCGGTTTCAGAGAAGAAGATTTTTAAAGATTTTCCCTATATAAGCCTATGTTAAACAAAAGGGCCCTGGTGCGGAGGCATTTTTGGCCCCAGCACTATAATTTGAACAATCTTGGTAGGGGTCCACTAGATGAAGCTTCATACCAAATATCAAAGGCCTGGGCTTTGCGGTTTCAGAGAAGAAGATTTTTCAAAATTTTCCCTATATAAGCCCATGTAAAACCAAAGGGCCCCCGTGCGGGGGCATTTTTAGATCCAGCACTATAATTTGAACAATCTTGCTAGGGGTCCACTAGATAAAGCTTCATACCAAATATCAAAGACCTGGGCCTTGCAGTTTCAGAGAAGAAGATTTTTAAAGATTTTCCCTATAAAAGCCCATGTAAAACCAAAGGGCCCCCGTGCGGGGGCATTTTTGGCCCCAGCACTATAATTTGAACAATCTTGGTAGGGGTCCACTAGATGAAGCTTCATACCAAATATCAAAGACCTGGGCTTTGCGGTTTCAGAGAAGAAGATTTTTCAAAATTTTCCCTATATAAGCCCATGTAAAACCAAAGGGCCCCCGTGCGGGGGCATTTTTAGATCCAGCACTATAATTTGAACAATCTTGCTAGGGGTCCACTGGATAAAGCTTCATACCAAATATCAAAGACCTGGGCCTTGCAGTTTCAGAGAAGAAGATTTTTAAAGATTTTCCCTATAAAAGCCCATGTAAAACCAAAGGGCCCCCGTGCGGGGGCATTTTTGGCCCCAGCATTATAATTTGAACAATCTTGGTAGGGGTCCACCAGATAAAGCTTCATACCAAATATCAAAGACCTGGGCCTTGCGGTTTCAGAGAAGAAGATTTTTCAAGATTTTCCCTATATAAGCCCATGTTAAACCAAAGGGCCCCCGTGCGGGGGCTTTTTGTAGCTCCAGCACTATAATTTGAACAATCTTGGTAGGGGTCCACTAGATGAAGCTTCATACCAAATATCAAAGACCTGGGCCTTGCGGTTTCAGAGGAGAAGATTTTTAAAGATTTTCCCTATATAAGCCCATGTAAAACCAAAGGGCCCCCGTGCGGGGGCATTTTTGGCCCCAGCACTATAATTTGAACAATCTTGGTAGGGGTCCACTAGATGAAGCTTCATACCAAATATCAAAGACCTGGGCCTTGCGGTTTCAGAGAAGAAGATTTTTTAAGTTTGCAGTGAAAAAAATCTATTTTTGGCTACTGTGACCTATATGTGCAACGGACCGGAACCTTTTGAACAACTTTGAAAGGGGACCACCTTAGGATCATTCCTGTGAAGTTTGGTCAAAATACGATAAGTGGTTTAGGAGGAGATGTCATTTGAAGAAAAGTTTACGGATGTACGACGGACAAAAAGTGATCCCAAAAGCTCACCTTGTCACTACGTGACAGGTGAGCTAAAAAAAGAGATGGAAAAAAAAAAACAAAAAAAAAAAAAAAACAACTATTCAGGCTCCCCGATACAGTCAACACCGTGCCAGCATAGCAGTACTTAGTGATAAGTGAAGGGTAGTTTTACTTATTTCTCCATATAAACCTATGTTGTGGGTACTCATTAGAACCGCCTCGGTGAGGTGAACCCCCTCTGTGAGGTGGTTCTAATGAATACCCACAACATAGCCTTTTATGGGGAATTGAGGTTTAACGTTCCCCTCAACACTATTTACGTCATTTTGGAGACGTTGCTTCCAATTTTGTGGGACTTTTACCCAACATTGAGATGGAATTATATCTCAATCCCTGCCGCTCAATGAAACAAATAAGGTTTATATGCAGGGACGGTCTGACTCGCACCACTTTGCCTGGGCAGGCTTAGACCTTCAAAGCGGTTTACCACT
This sequence comes from Lucinisca nassula, assembly GCA_963580285.1. Taxonomy (NCBI): domain Eukaryota; kingdom Metazoa; phylum Mollusca; class Bivalvia; order Lucinida; family Lucinidae; genus Lucinisca; species Lucinisca nassula. The sequence continues at coordinate 76,043,967 of OY757021.1, forward strand.
ACTTGTGTGCAGTCGGTTTCAACTATGGAGATAGATGGGGGGCCCACTTATGTGGACGCTGCCCCTGTACCTGCAGATGCTACCACTGAAGATATATGGAACAGCATCAAGACCGGTCTGCTCAAGACAACTGAAGAGGTGTGTGGCACAACTCGGCCCCACCACTGGCGTCGCGAAACCTGGTGGTGGAATGAGGAAGTTAATAAGGTCATTGCAGCCAAGCGGCAAGCCTTTAAAGCTTGGAAGACTGGTAAGGGCACCCGTGCATCATATCTTGCGGCCAAACGCATAGCCAGACGAGCGGTGCACCATGCTCGCCAAGAAGCTGAGAAGGAGATCTACAAGAATATTGACCCTAAGTCCTCAGAAGTATACCGCCTTCCTAACCAGATGAGAAGAGAGAATGCCGATGTTGTAGGTGACAAACCAGTAAAGAATAATGCAGGGGAGATGTCAATGAGTGAAGACTCAAAGCAGAGGGCCTGGTTAGAACACTACCAAAGGCTACTCAATGTTCATTTCAACTGGGACCCAGACCACCTGTCTGATGAACCACCAGTGGAAGGGCCACCCATCCCAATCACTATTGATATGGTTAAGAAGGCTATCTCTCAGATGAAGACTGGCAAAGCACCGGGTCCCTCTAGCATAGTGGTGGAGATGATAAGAGCTGCCGGTGATGCGGGTGCCGCGATGATCCGGGACCTTGCAGCTGCAATCATCCGTGATGGGAAGGTACCCTCTGACTGGGAAGAGTTTCATTGTCTGTCTCTACAAGGGCAAGGGCGATGCATTGGAACGGGGCAACTACCGTGGTCTCAAGCTGACAGAACAGGTCATGAAAGTCCTGGAGAGGATTGTGGATGGCCTCATTAGGCAGTTGATGTCCATCGATGATTCCCAGTTTGGCTTCGTCCCAGGAAGAGGCACAACAGATGCAATTTTTGTTGTACGGCAGCTGCAAGAGAAGTATCTGGCGGCCAACAGGAGACTCTACATGGCTTTTGTAGACCTGGAGAAGGTATTTGATCGAGTGCCTAGGAAAGTCATCTGGTGGGCACTAAGAAAACTTGGAGTGGACGAGTGGATTGTGAAACTGGTCCAAGGGATGTATGCTAATGCTCGGAGCCGTGTCCGCGTTGGTGATGGTTACAGTGAAGAATTCTAGGTGAAGGTGGGTGTTCATCAAAGCTCTGTTCTCAGCCCACTGCTTTTCATCATTGTGCTTGAAGCCTTGTCATGCGAGTTCCGCTCTGGAGTCCCCTGGGAGGACCTGTATGCTGATGACCTTGTCATCATAGCTGAATCCCTTGAGGAATGTGTCAGGAGGCTCTTAACTTGGAAAGACGCAATGGAGGCGAAATGGCTGAGAGTGAATGCAGAAAAGACAAAGATCATGATCTGTGGTACAGGTCTGGACCTCTTGCAGAGTACAGGCCAGTTCCAATGCGCTGTTTGTCGCACTGGAGTGGGCAGCAACAGTATCTTTTGTAATGGCTGCAAGTTCTGGGTGCACAAGAAATACAGTGGGCTCAAAGCCTCAAACGCTTGATAGAGGACCCTGATTACAGGTGTACACGGTGCCAAGGAACTGCATGCCCCTTAGATGGCAGACCACAGAGGGAAGTCCAAGTCGGATCCGACAAGTTGGAGGTTGTAGCTTCCTTCTGCTACCTAAGTGATATGCTCTCAGCAGCGGGTGGTTGCGACCTTTCAACTACATCACGTGTGAAAACAGCCTGGAAGAAATTCAAGGAGTTGCTACCAGTTCTCTCTTCCCGCCACCTCTCGTTCAAGACAAGTGGCCGTGTGTATAGCTCTTGTGTGCGGAGCGCAATGCTCCATGCCAGTGAGACATGGCCATTGACAAAGCCAAACCTCCAACGTCTACAGCGAAATGACAGGGCAATGATCAGACAGATCTGCAATGTCAAGCCACAGGACACTGTCACCATCAGGTCCAGTGAGTTACTTGAGCGTCTTGGCATTGAGGACCTGGACCTCATCCTGAAAGAGAGAAGACTTCGCTGGTATGGACATGTGGAACGCTCCTACGGTGCAGTCAAGACTGCCTGTGACATACAGGTAGGTGGAAAGCGGGGGCCTGGAAGGCCCAAGATGACCTGGAAGCAGGTAACAGAAAGAGATTGCAGAGAATGGAAGCTCTCTGCTATCGATCCTCATGATAGACAAGCCTGGAGATCTGGTGTAAGATCTGCCATGCGTGCAGCAAGCCAGCTACCTGGAAGGGGGCCCACTTATGTGGACGCTGCCCCTGTACCTGCACGTTAATCAAAAATCCGTTGATGATGATGATGATGATGATGAACTATGGGTGGAAGCATCATGCAGCCCAATCTTCTTCTCCCAGCCCCGAGGGCCAGTGCGGAATTTCTCATGTGACAGAAGCAAGGTTTGAACCTGCAGCAGTGAGAGACCCAATATTTAAGTCAGCACTCTTAACCAGTAAACTTGGGAGGCCCGTATAAGGTTTGACATCACACATGAATTGTCTGCACATGAATGGTTTGATGGGGAGAATGATTCACATACTTATATCCCCAGATAAGATAGGGATATCCACATATCTTTCTTATTTCTGAATGAAAACATACGTTGTGGGTACTCATTAGAAGCGCCTCAGTGAGGCGCTTCTAATGAGTACCCACAACGTATGTTTACAAGTAGAAACCCCCAAAAATATCTAATTTTCTGGTGAAAAAAAAAGCACTTTATCTGGAGCTCATAATATACTGAGCAGTCTCATCAGGATCTACACTATCTGGGTATTCGTTTGTTTGATTTGGGGTTTAATGTCCCCGTCAACACTGTAAAGGTCATTTTGGAGACGCTGCTTCCAATTTTGTGGGACTCTTACTCGACATTGAGATGAAATGACATCTCAAGCCCTGCCGCCCAATGAAACCAATACGGTTTATAAGCATGGACGGTCCGACTCGCCTTGGCAGGCCAATAAGATCCTCTAAGCGGTTTACCAGTACTTGTGTGCAAGTCAGTTTCAGCTCTGCGTGGAAGCATCATGCAGCCCATCTATTTCTTCAAGCCCCGATGGGCGGGGGCTGTCTGTAGGGTTGCCTCCACTTCTATTTTGGAGTTTTGAATGTTAATGGTAGAGGTACCTTTATCTTGTTCTGTGATCAACATCTGTAGAGCTATTGCCGCCTCCACTTTCACTGGTAATTCTTTGTCTGTGCACAAACAGGTTTTGGTACACTCAAGGGCCTGGTAAAGGTTGGCTTCTTGTTTAAATTTCAGTTCACTGAAATACCGCAACACCCAGCAAGCCTGGAATCACAGGGAAAACCTGTTTGAGTTTAACGTTCCACAAACAATTCAAGAGACCATGGTTTAACAACTCATCTGTAAGTCTGGAGAAGCCGGGATCAAATCCAAAATTCAAAGTTTATGAGTAGCTTTACCATTACACCAAATAGGTTTCCAGATAAGTAAAAATAACACAGGATGATGATCAGCATCAAGTCAACTGACTAGGGTCTGCATAAAATAGAACAGTTTATGATTTCAAACTATTAATATCTTATGCACTCAGTGTACTATCTTGGCCTAAGGTCATTCAGTTTTTAAAAGCAAGCTTACTGTGTGAATGCTTTTCTCCCTTTTTTTCCCAACCAGAAATTCTTGAATTCAATCAGAAAAGCGCCCCCGCCCATTGGGGCTTGAAGAAATAAATGGGCTGCATGATGCTACCATGCAGAGCTGAATCCGCTTTGTGCAAAGTAGTTCAATTTTTAACAAGAGGCTCAATGAGCCTAACCGCTCACCAGAGGAACATTTTAGTTAGCTGTTTGACTCATGGTCTTTGAGCATAATTTTTTTTGAAGTTCTTCCTAATGGAACACGGCATTGTCAATTTGGACCCTAGGGGTAGGTTTGGCAGGATTAATGTAGGGGACCAATTGACATTGCTACATGCTTAATATGTAAGCTCTGGGCCTAGTGGTTTCAAAGAAGATGATTTTTGAAGTTTGTTTTTTCCATTATAAGTCTAAGGGGCCCCGGGGCGTGGCCAGTTTAGACCCCAGGGGTATGATTGGCACAATTTATGTAGAGGACCACTTGACATTGCTACATGCTTAATATGTAAGCTCTGGGCCTAGTGGTTTCAGAGAAGAAAATTTTTTAAGTTTGTCCCATTGTAAGTCTATGGGAGCTATATGTTGCCATGGCAACACCAGTTTCAATCTGAACTACCCCAAAACAAACTGCATCTTCTCCCTCAATCGGATAATGCTTCTCATGAAATTTAATCATGATTGGCCAAGTGGCTTTAAAGATATACTTATTTGAAAATGTGAACGGACGCCGGACCATTGGCATACCAATACCTCACATGAGCCTTTGGCTCAAGTGAGCTAATAATACTAGCTGTTTCAGAAAAGAAGATTGTTTAAGCTTTTTTTCCATTATAAGTCTATGGGGGCTAAGGGGCCCAAGGGTGTGGCCAGTTTAGATCCCAGGAGCATGATTGGCACAATTTATATAGGGGACCACTTGACATTGCTACATGCTTAATATGTAAGCTCAGGGCCTAGTGGTTTCAGAGAAGAAGATTTTTTAAGCTTTTTTTCCATTATAAGTCTATGGGGGCTAAGGGGCCCCGGGGCATGGCCAGTTTAGACCCTAGGGGCATGATTGGCACAATTTATGTAGAGGACCACTTGACATTGCTACATGCTTAATATGTAAGCTCTGTGCCTAGCAGTTTCAGAGAAGAAGATTTTTTAAGCTTTTATTTCCATTATAAGTCTATGGGGGTTGAGGGACCCCCGGGTGTGGCCAGTTTAGACCCCAGGGGCATGATTGGCACAATTTATGTAGGGGACCACTTGACATTGCTACATGCTTCATATGTAAGCTCACGGCCTATTGGTTTCAGAGAAGAAGATTATTTTAGCACTTTTTCCATTAAAAGTCTATTGGGGCTAAGGGGCCCCCGGGGCGTGGCCAGTTTAGACCCCAGGGGCATGATTGGCACAATTTATGTAGAGGACCACTTTACATTGCTACATGCTTAAAATGTAAGCTCTGTGCCTAGCGGTTTCAGAGAAGAAGATTTTTTAAGCTTTTTTTTCCATTATAAGTCTATGGGGGCTTAGGGGCTCAAGGGCGTGGCCAGTTTAGATCCCAGGGGCATGATTGGCACAATTTATGTAGGGGACCACTTGACATTGCTACATGCTTAATATGTAAGCACTGGGCCTGGTGGTTTCAGAGAAGAAGATTTTTTAAGCTTTTTTTCCATTGTAAGTCTATTGGAGCTAAGGGGCCCCGGGGCGTGGCCAGTTTAGACCCTAGGGGCATGATTGGCACAATTTATGTAGGGGACCACTTGACATTGCTACATGCTTAATATGTAAGCACTGGGCCTAGTGGTTTCAGAGAAGATTTTTTAAGCTTTTTTTTTCATTATAAGTCTATTGGAGCTAAGGGGCCCCGGGGCGTGGCCAGTTTAGACCCCAGGGGCATGATTGGCACAATTTATGTAGAGGACCACTTGACATTGCTACATGCTTAATATGTAAGCTCTGTGCCCAGCGGTTTCAGAGAAGAAGATTTTTTAAACCTTTATTTCCATTATAAGTCTATGGCGGTTAAGGGACCCCGGGGCGTGGCCAGTTTAGACCCCAGGGGCATGATTGGCACAATTTATGTAGGGGACCACTTGACATTGCTACATGCTTCATATGTCAGCTCACGGCCTAGTGGTTTCAGAGAAGAAGATTTTTTTAGCTTTTTTTCCATTATAAGTCTATGGGGGCTAAGGGGCCTCGGAGCGTGGCCAGTTTAGACCCCAGGGGCATGATTGGCACAATTTATGTAGAGGACCACTTGACATTGCTACAGGCTTAATATGTAAGCTCTGTGCCCAGCGGTTTCAGAGAAGAAGATTTTTTAAACCTTTATTTCCATTATAAGTCTATGGCGGTTAAGGGACCCCGGGGCGTGGCCAGTTTAGACCCCAGGGGCATGATTGGCACAATTTATGTAGGGGACCACATGACATTGCTACATGCTTCATATGTAAGCTCACGGCCTAGTGGTTTCAGAGAAGAAGATTTTTTTAGCTTTTTTTCCATTATAAGTGGCCAGCTTAGACCCCAGGGGCATGATTGGCACAATTTATGTAGAGGACCACTTGTCATTGCTACATACTTAATATGTAAGCTCTGTGCCTAGCGGTTTCAGAGAAGAAGATTTTTTAAGCTTTTATTTCTATGTGGGGTTAAGGTACCCCGGGGCGTGGCCAGTTTTGACCCCAGGGGCATGATTGGCACAATTTATGTAGGGGACCACTTGACATTGCTACATGCTTCATATGTAAGCTCTGGGCCTATTGGTTTCAGAGAAGAAGATTTTTTAAGATTTTCCCATTGTAAGTCTATGGGAGCGATATATTGCCATGGCAACAAGAGTTTCCATCTGATCTGCCCCAAAACATAATGCATCTTTTCCCTTAACCTGATAATGCTTCTCATGAAATTTAATCATGATTGGCCAACTGGCTTAAAAGATATACTCAGTTGAAAATGTGAACGGACAACAGACGACGGATCATTGGCATACTAATACCTCACATGAGCCTTCGGCTCAGGTGAGCTAAAAATACAACCGAATAAGTGAATTCGAATGGGGATAACTGTATTGAAAATTGTCATTTGGGGAGGTAAATCGTCGGTTTTGCGGTAGCAAATTACATTTTACGGCTAACGAAATTTCCGACCGTAAAACCTCCGATTTACCTCCCCAAATGACAATTTTGAATCCAGTTATCCCCTAAGTAGAGACTTGTTTAGTCCCATTTGTTCTACTCTTTACCAGTCTCTTCTATGGGATCTCAGCCCAATAATTGCACTTCAGCTATACACTTTGGGTGGTTGGGGGAGGCAAAGGTGTTGTGTATCTTGCATCACTGGGGCATCCAAATGATATTGGCTTACAGCTGGGCAAGGCCTGCTGTTCTTGCAAAAGATAAGGTAGATGGGGGAGTGTTTGTATTTTTGTTTCTACACCACATACACTGTCCCTCACTTTCATCTCTACTATCTCTTCTATCTCTTTTCTTCCTTTCTCTGGGAAACAACATAAAATGACCCACAATGGTTGATGTGTAAACCTCAACACAATCAAATCAATAAACAATACACAACCACAAATCAAACATCTCCTGGCACTTTCAAGAACATGTGCTTTGTCAAGTCATTCATCCAGAGAAACAAATAAGGTGGATATTTGGTGATAACTGAAGGATGATTTTCTTTTTTTCTCAATACAAACCTATGCTGAGGGTATTCATTTGAACAGCCTCCCTGCTGAGGTGGTTCAAAACAATATACCCACAACAAATGTTATATGGCAAATACACAAAAATTATCCTTTGATTTTCACCAAATACAAACCTTTAATTTAATATCTGTTTCAATATTCTGACATGCAAAGCTGGCGTTTCTATTAAGTACCCAGAACATAGTTGTTGTTTTTTTTTTCAAAGAGAAATGGAGAAAATTTCTCCTTATCCTCATTACTCCATTTATCTGCAACTATGTATACTGTCAGCTTTACAGGCATTCTGATACCATCATAGTAAACAGATAAGGTTGGTGTTTTGTAATAGATGAAGGGTGGGTTTCTATCATCATAATCATCAACGGATTTTTTATGAACATACAGGTACACGGGCAACGTCCACATAAGTGGGACCCCTTCCAGGAAGCTGGCTTGCTGCACGCATGACAGATTTTACACCAGATCTCCAGGTTTGTGTGTCATGAGGATCGATAGCAGAGAGCTTCCATTCTCTGCAATCTCTTTCTTCAATCTATGGAGAAATAAGGAAAACAATGTTGTGGGTATTCATTAGAACTGCCTCGCTGAGGCAGTTCTATTGAATATCCACAATATTGCCTCGCTGAGGCAGTTCTAATGAATATCCACAATATAGGTTTTTATGGAGAACTGACAAAAACTATCCTTCAGTTATCACAAAATACCAACCTTATCTGTTTCTATGGATACCATAGTTGGACAACTACACTAACAAAGCTGAAAGACAGAACTCTTTTCAATCTTATTTTAGCAAATCAGCGGTGGAAGTTTAAATATTCGCACAATCAGCTACATACCCTTGCCCTGAGAAAACCGTGTTGACTAGTAAATTCTGGGTAGACATGTGTTGTAAGCATCAGTTCTGCCTGATCTTTATATATCTTTCTCTGAAAAAGAAAATTCTTCCATTAAGAAAAGCAGCAATTAGACATTTGCCCTTAGTACACATGTACACATAGTACACGTGTATGCTTTTCTTTATAACCCGTCAAAAACATATGACCTGGCGCATGACAAAACCTACAATAAGACCGGTGTAGCCAGCAGAGACCCAAATCAACCTGCACACCCATCCACAATGACCCGAAATTTTGCTTATGTCTCTTTGAACAGATATTAGCCTATAGTATGTACATGCAATCAGCAAAGACTGATCGGACTGTGCAATGCACAGGCTGATCTGAGTCTTCACTGGTGGCTCACGCCTTCTTGTAGATTTTGTCATGCGCTGGTTCATATATTATGCTGATGGTGAGTGTGTGTGTGTGTGTTCGGTTTTAACGTTGCTTTCAACAATTTGACGGTGTCTGGTTGCGACAGGGAGCTCAATGCTCACTTTTATAGTGCTGCCTCACTGAAGTATCATGCCCCAGACACATTACATGATACCACACCCAGTCACATTATCCTGACACTGGGTCGACCAGTCCTAGCTCTACCCCGTAAATCTGAGTGCCAAGCGAGGAGCAGCTAGTACCATTTTTAACGACTTTGGTATGTCGCGGCCCGGGATCGAACCCGTGACCTCCCGTTCCCCGGAGTGGACACTCTACCAACTGAGCTATCGGGGCCGGTTTGCTGATGGTGAGAAGATTCTAACAGATTCCAAGAAGATTCTAACAAATACCAACAAGATGTTTTTATGGAGAAATAATTCCTATTCTCCATCCCTATGTACATTTTGAGCGATCTGATTGGTTGCAAGAGGTTGAAATAAAAGTTTTATACTTCGATAAATTCCATGAGCATGAATCTCAGAACTATTTCATACAGCAACAGATGGTAATATAATATTACGTCAAAGAGCAGGTTTACAACCTGCATGTTGTAAACGGCATGTTTTGTCATTGTATTATATATGAAGTAACGTCAGCATTCGATGAAAAGTTTGGAACTTACTGAAAACGTACTTGTTAGAAACCAAATAAACTGAAGTTTAAGACTTGACATTTTTTCGCTTGGGTTCCTTTCGAAAAAGCTTCTAATTGAATAAACATTCCGCTGTGACCATTGGTAAGTTCATTTTGAATGTTTCGAAAAAAAATCCTGAAATTTAAGATTTTGGTGGCACTTCTTATATTTTGATAACAAAGTTGGGATTATAAGGAATGACTTATCATTTTTTGTGGATTTTATCGGTGTAAACTCGAATCACTCACAAACTTAGCTTCAAGCTCCATGCAGTTAGTGAGTGATTTGCCGTTGTTTACAAATCGGTAAAATCCACAAAAATGAAATTAATTCCTATAATAAGTAATTACAAAAATATTCTCAGGACTTTTGGAGCTATGTAACAGATTTAAGTTAACAGCAAATTTGAGCATACAAGACCTGCAAAAGCTCAGAAGAGACTGCACACAAATCCCATTTGCAACCAGCAAAGACTCAGAAGAGCATGCACATATGGGCATTCATACCAGAAACTTGGCTATCGTAAAAATCCTAAAATATCGGACACAATAAAGACTTGCTGTAATTCTCCTAAAATTTAAAGAAATTTGTTTCATGATCCAGCTAGGAGTCCAAAAAGTGAAGACGGAATGGCAAACAGCGTAGACCCAGATCAGACTGAGCAGTCTGGTCTGGGTTTGCTTAGACCTATCCGTCCCAATACTTGGGATCATTATGGAACTCACAGAAATGTAGAAGAGATCTCGAGGTAGCTTCATATTTGAAATCATGCATCTAGCTCTACACACTGGCTAGGCACACACATTTGAAGAACATCAGGGATTTTCCTACCCTTCAGAATCAGGGTCCAGGGGCCACTGGGTTTGGAAAAACAGCTGGCTAATATTTATAGTTGGGAATTTAAATCAGCTGTAACTTCGTCAATTTTGGTTCAATTTTCATCAGAATGTAGCACAACATCAGACATTGGGAAACTTGTTATAAAGTTTAGGAATATCTGTCTCTAAATTGGGAATAGGGGCCGATTACCGGCCCAAAGTTGCACTAGGAAAATCCCTGAACACAAACAGTATGGGTCCTTTTTCATGTGTTGGCCCATTTTACTTTCCATACTTTCCTTTCCTTTGCTGGAAATGATCCATAACTTAAGCAAAACCTCAAGGGCCAAAATGTTCAAGGTTAACAATGCAATAAGGTACATATTGCCCAAGCTAAAATCTTTCAAGTATCATTGGCAATTACACTAGTATTTTTGCTATTTTTTTATTTTGGTTTTATGGCTTTTTCAAGAATATTTCACTCATTTTGACCAGATTCTTAATCAGAGGAAGCGAAAACCAGAGTACCCAGAGAAGACCCACCAGACCTTCCTTTGCAGGACCTTGCATCCAAGTGAGGCTCAAACCCACAGCAGTGCGAGACCTAATGATCAAGAGTCAGTGCTCTTAACCACCCGGTCAAAGAGGCCTGCTAAAACTTTCTCTGAAAGAAATGTAACTTGTGCAAGTGCAAAAGCTTCTCCCATTTTTTTCAGCAAAAATTCAGTATTAGAACAGTTAACATTTTGGCCACTAAGGAGTATGCAAAACTTTTACCAGGCTTTGAACAACTGGTTTCAGAAGAATTGCTAGCAATTTTGATAAGTAACAAGGCTTAACAGAAGTTTAATTTATTCCTTCAAGCACTAAGGCAGCAATGCAAAGTTTAAGCATTACGTTTCATGGGAATCATGAGTCACATAAAATTTTAACTTTATTTTTGTCTGAAAAAGAAGAAAAACATCTTCTGCAGTCGCAACTGGCACTTCAGGATTAAACTTGTGTCTAGGCAACCTTTTCAATGAAAGATGTGTCATGGAGGCAGCAGTTTGTTTCCTCTTATCTGCATTCTTTGCCAAGACATTCAGAAGTTTTTAACCCATTGTATGCTAGTGGACTCTTCCATTGCTATATGATGGACAAGTCCATTTGTCATGCAAGGGATGTCAGGCTTATTTTTTCTTTTTTATTCTATTTTTGACGGAAAATTCTACTTGCAAATAGTTCAGGCCCTGATCAGACGCCGCGTTCTGCAGCGTCTGATCTGGGCCTGCACTGTTTGCCAAGGTACCCCTTTTAAATAGGGGTTTCCTGCTTGTTATGGGCTAAATGGTAAAGTTTCAACACAATCTATACATGACAGTTTGGGTTAGGGCCCCCATTCATCTGGGCCTGGAGAAATAGATTGGGCTGCATGACCTTTTCACGCAGATCTGAAACTGGCTGCACATGAGAACTGGTAAACCAAGCCCAGGCAAAGTAGCATGAATCACACCTTCCATGCATATAAACCCTATTGGTTTCAATGGGCGGCAGTGGCTGAGATGTCATTTCATCTAAATGTTGAGTAGAAGTCCCACAAAATTGGAAGCAACTTCTCCAAAATGACAGTTTTGACAGGGGCATTAAACCTCAGTTCAAACAAACAAACAGATTGGGTTAACATGATTTTTTGCCTGCCTTGGAAGCTCAGTTGAATGCATGTCTGACAGGTGATCAGGTCTCTGGTGTGATACCTGCCATGTCGACAAAATTCTTTGGTGGAGATTGTTCATGAAACCTTTTCAATGGTCATCCTCTACTTTCCACCAAGAACGACAGTTGTCAGTTTCTGGAGAAAGTATAGGCACTGTACTCGTAAACCTCATGTACAATCTTGCCCAGGAAAGTGTAGTTAGAACAAGAGCTGTCACTATAAGTGAGCAATGCCCCCGTGGGAGCCAATTTGAGGAAAGGGCTGTAACTCCTTCGAAAATGATAGGACCAACGTGAAAATTGTGTTGGGCATCCCTTCACTTCACAAGGAATGCATGTGCAAAGTTTCAGCTCAATCCTTGAAGAAATGTGGAAGTAGTTCGCATCACAAAAAAGTGCGGACTTACAAACGCACAAACGGACAGTGCAAAAACTATATGCCCTCCTACAGGGGCATAAAAACTGACCTGTGCAAGATGACCGAAATAGTGTTGACTGGGCATTTAACTCCAAACAAACATGGTTTGTTTTTTAACCTAGCAACATAGCCAATGTCATATGAGCACAGCAAAATCTGAGCCAATGTAATACCTTTAATAGAACTTCAGCGACAGCGCCTATCATGTGTAAAGCGCCATCTTTTTGTCTCGGTCCAGCATCTCCTTGTGTAAGAATCTGCATACAGAAGCCGACTGATTTCTGTAGGACTTCTTTCCGTTTGGAGGCGGCGGAATAAAATAAAGTCTGAGCCGCTATCACAGGCGATAAGAAATCCTCGAAAACATCTGCAATACATAATTCAGATACAAGATGTTAGGAGTATATTAAAGGTGTAAATTACCTTATTTCTTGATAGAAATATATGTTGTGGGTACCTGTTAGAATCGCCTCAGTGAGGCGATTCTAACAAGTACCCACAACATATGATTTTATGAAGAATTAAGAAAACTTATCCTGAAACTATCCTTGTTACACAAGCTTATCTGCAGCTAAGTGTGGAAGTCAAGAAATAGAATAATTACGTTAAATTTTGTCATTTTTCTGGGTCATTTGCGTCAAAATACTGGCATGGAACGGATGTATAGACAGAAATAATATTGCTTTAAAACTTTTGCCAGTCAAAATGTTTTCAACCTCGTTACAAACAATCAAGTAAAGAATAAACCATTCCAATAGGGCTTATCCTGAAAATGCGAACTTCATAATTTGTTTATCTAGGTCTTTGAAATTTCATACATTTTGTGTCCACCATAAAACTAAGAAATACTGAAAATTTGAAGTTGATATCTTCAATACTTCCAGAGTTACAGCCATTAAAAAATATAAAGAACATATAGCAAAATGCGTATCTTGTACCTAGGTGGGTACAGATGAGCAATTTTATCATACTTGATTCCAAAGGGGCACTGTATTATAAAATGCATACCATTATTATTCCTTATCTAAATTTGTTGATATTTGGCAGACACTTGCTAATATAAAATACCTTTGAAATTATGATCTTACATCTATAAGTTTGTTGTTGTTAATGAAAATATTAATATTTTTTCTCTCTAATGACCATATTTGGAATTATCCGGATTTAAACTGCCATTTCTCCATAACCCATGGAGATATTTTATTCTACATTTCAGGATTTTATAAACGTGTTGGTAACTTTTAAAGTGATGTAACAATTAAGGCTTAATTTCTACAGGTTACAAAATTTGCATTTTCGGAGTAGGCCTATTGTTTATTCTTTTGTAAAATAAATCAGTAATACAAGTTTAGTTCCACAAAAATTCATTATTTGGTTTCAGATGACAAATCCGCTGTAGTTCAAGGGGCCCTGCCAGCTAATTTTCAAAGGCAAAAGGCAGAGAACAATAAATGATATTTTTTCTCTGTATTTTGCTATGAAACAGGTGTTGTGGATTCTCACAAGATTCTCCTTTAATAATGAGGGAATGCCACATTGCAATGCAATAAAATGGATCCACACTTCCTCTTCTTCCTCTCTTTACAACTCACCATATTTGATACGGATATATTCTTGTGGATCTGAGCTCCAGAGCTCCTCGTCAGCATCACTGTGACACATGAGAGGAAATATCACCTCCTGGATGATTGGTTGGATGTGTGGCTTCATGAATTTCCAGCTGAACGCATGGCTCACCCTGAAAATACACACAGCAGGCTCAAGTTGTCGTTCAAAGCCTTGTTAACCTATTTTGTACCAGAAACCCCAAAACAGGTACCCTGGCAAACAGTGCAGGGTCAAATCAGACGCCACAGAATGGGGCGTCTGATCAGGACCTTCATTTTTTTTTTTCAAAAAGTTAAGCTTTTTTTTTTTCAAGTTGTCGTTCAAAGCCTTGTTTACCTATTTTGTACCAGAAACCCCAAAACAGGTACCCTGGCAAACAGTGCAGGCCCAGATCAGACACCACAGAATGGGGTGTGTGATCAGGACCTTCATTTTTTTTTTGCAAAAAGTTCAGCTTTTTTTTCCAAATAAATTTTGAAGATAACACAACCTGACACCCCTAAATTTTGAAATGGACACCTGCTATAGAGACACCTGCTACAGATAAGGAGGAAGATTCCATTTGGTACAAAAATGGTTAACTTTACACAAACTCTTAAGTTGCCCAAACTTCACATCACAAAAACAAGTCCATGTAATAAACATCCTTGTAAACCCCACTTTAATTTGGTATTACAGGAGTATACAATATTTTCCTAATTTTGCTAAGATCTGCTCAAGAAGAGACTGTGGATACTCATTTAAACTGTCTAACGAGGCAGTTCTAACAAGCACCCACTATCTTTGATGCAAAAAAAAAGAACAACAATATTGAATGTTTGTGATCAGAAACATGTCACAGTTTGAGCTGTGAAAGAAAGCACTATGTCAAATGAGTGTGTTATCCTTGAACAAGCATCATATACACAAGATATTTTTTCAGCAAAAACATATATTGGATATTTACTTTTTTCAAGTGGATACCAAAATGATTTCATTGAGTGTGTTGACAACATCCAAATTTTCACGAGTGCGGAGCACGAGTGAAAATTCAGATGTTTTCAACATACGAGATGAAATATTTTTTGTATCCGACAAAAAAAGTAAATTTTCTTTTTATTTTCAAATTTTAAATGGATCTTTACGTTAACTGAACAGTATGTCACAATTTTGACCTGGCTCGTCATATATGATGTCACAACTGTCAGTTTCAAAATATAAACAGATTGCCATTTTGAAAACAGCATTTTTACAGTTCAAAGAGCGGTTTTCAAGGTATTTTACAGAATTATTCTATTGCTGACATGATGACTTTTGGCAAAAAAAGTAGTCCGGGCTGCTACTGTGACAATAACAAGGTCATGTTATTTTTCACACTTAGTGTGAAAATATCATATATTTTCACAGTATGAAAATATCATTTTTATTTGTTTCCTATATGCATTGAGTTCACTGCAGAGTATTAAATAAAAGCATGTTTTTCATATTAAATGATCAAAGTTTCAACTAATGTCAGTATTATTTTCGATTGGATCAGGCATGACTACTCTCCAATGGAAACAAGAATTACGCCGAAGGCTATGTCGCGCCTGTGGGGGCGCAAAGTCAGTGAACCATGACATCTAGGCCAACATGAAACATAGATGCTTACATAGAAGTTGCCATTCTTAAATGCAAGCTTGTACTAAGTATCATTGATTTAGCTGTAATAATTTTTTAGAAATGAACTTAACCATTAGGGTGAACGCTAGTGTGATTGCAATATTTTACAAAGTCAGTTAACCATAAAATGTAGGTCAAGGTCAAATATGGATGCTTGCATTTATGTTTCCATCTCCAGATACAAGTTTGTACCAAGTATCATTAATGAGGCTCTTATAGTTCTTCAGAAATAAACTTGAACCTTAGGGTGAACGCTAGGGTGGTCGCAACATTTAACGAAGTCAGTGACCCTTGAAATGTCGTCAAGGTCAAATATGGTTGCTTGCATGTAAGTTGTCATCCCGTGATACAAGTTTGTACCAAGTATCATAAATGAAGCTCTTATAGTTCTTGAGAAATAAACTTGAACCTCAGGGTGAACGCTAGGGTGGTCGCAATATTTTACGAAGTCAGTGACCCATGAAATGTAGGTTAAAGTCAAATATGGTTGCTTGCATGTAAGTTGTCATCCCGTGATACAAGTTTGTACCAAGTATCATAAATGAAGCTCTTATAGTTCTTGAGAAATAAACTTGAACCTCAGGGTGAACGCTAGGGTGGTCGCAATATTTTACAAAGTCAGTTAACCATAAAATGTAGGTCAAGGTCAAATATGGATGCTTGCATTTATGTTTCCATCTCCAGATACAAGTTTGTACCAAGTATCATAAATGAAGCTCTTATAGTTCTTGAGAAATAAACTTGAACCTCAGGGTGAACGCTAGGGTGGTCGCAATATTTTACGAAGTCAGTGACCCATGACATGTAGGTTAAAGTCAAATATGGTTGCTTGCATGTAAGTTGTCATCCCGTGATACAAGTTTGTACCAAGTATCATAAATGAAGCTCTTATAGTTCTTGAGAAATTAACTTGAACCTCAGGGTGAATGCTAGGGTGGTCGCAAATGTTGATGCCTTGACAAACGGACGGACGGACGGAAAACCGGCGCCTATATTGCTCCATGCTAATAGCAGGCACGACAATAAAACCAGCAAATCTTCAACAACTCTTGGTGCCTAGCAAAACCGGACAGATCTTCTTGCTTGTGACAGACTAACAATTTTTCATTACTAGATTTACAATTTTACTGCCCGGTTTTACTGCCCAGTAAACAGTCATGACATGTTGAGCCATATAGTTATCTACACACTTCCACTTAGACCCTCTAAACAGTTAAACAGTACTTAGACTATCCCCAGACAGAAACTGCCGTAACCTAACATACAACCACCTGAATTTTCCTAATTTGTAATCAATAGGATTTTTTAAAATTTAAGGAGAATGGCTACACCTTCAATATTTTTGTTGCCATGTCGATTGCAGAGATTTTGCTATGATGTCAATCCTATAAGAATCTTATATGGGTGTGTGGGGTGGATTGAAAAATCCGTCCCAAGGGTCACTGTCCGGCATCACGAGGCTTGCCGAGTGATGCCGGACAGTGATCCCGAGGGACGGATTTTTCTATTCACCCGTCACACCCATATTGGATTCTTTTTCTTGCATACCTTCCATTTCTTAGCACGGATTTTTAATGCTGCTGCCACTTCGGTTACCGACGTCCGCCATTTTGTGATGACACGACAGGAATGTTTAGTGACGTCACGCATGACGCCGCCGCGCATGAGGTTGTAATCAACCAGTGCATTTATCAAACACGCGATTATATTCGATTTGGGGTCGGAACACCAGGGTCAGAACATAAATTTCTATCCCAGGGTAAAATCACGGATTTGCTTGTCTGGTGTGCAAGAAAAACTAGTCCATAGGACCAGCACATGCATGGTTTAACTTTCTCTGGTCCTCTGGTGTTTCTACTAATTTCAATTACTATCTTTTTGCAGTACACATAGTTTGGAAGACCAGCTATTACAGAAAACTGCTGGTCCTACTCAAAAGTCATTGGTCCCAGAGCAAATCAGTACTGATAATCGTTTTTGTGGAATTTATCGATTGATTGATCGATTATCCGATTAATTGTGTCAGCCTTACCCTTGGTTTAAATAATTGAGGGCCTGCTGAAGAATTCTGGGTGCCACATACATCTTCTGTCTGTAATGGTCTAAAACTCGTAACAGAACTTGAATTATTCCCCCTGCAAAACACAACATATTCCACTTTGCTGACTGTAGAATATTTCTTACCGAAGCCAAACAAAACTGGTGTGTGTGTGTGTGTGGGGGGGGGGGGGGGGGGGGGGGGGGGGGCTCTTCAAAGCAACAAGAACAGCCTTGGACAAGATCTGAATTTTTAGGAGACAGTAGATTGACAAGAAATGTAAATTACCTATATATTAGACATACAATTTTTTTTAAATATTTCTAACCCCAAAAACAGAGTTAACTTCAACATCTCTCTCTCGTTTTTTTTTTTTTTTTTTTTTTTTGTAAAAGAATAAATTGCCTACATATTTAGAACTACACATACTTTCTTAATTGAAGTAACAAAACTGGAGTACCCAGAAATGGTGAAACGGAAAGTACCCGGAGTAAACCACCTGAGCTTCCATTGCAGTACTTGTTGATTCACATGGAAACTGAGAGGCTTGAACCCACTATGGAGAGAGACCTTTTGCTTTAAAAGTCAGTGCCCTTCAGCACGAGGCCAGAAAGTCAGTTGCATAGGGACTAGACAAATGTTTTTACTTGTCCTCCAAATTTTTTACTCGTCATGGCAAACCATGTACCTTGCTTTTTGTTGTTTTTTTTTCCCACCTGTTGACAAACTGACAAGACATATATCAAAAGTAAGAGATGAGAAAACAGCAGATGGATTTAAGAACTCAGCTGACACTAAAACTATGGTATAACGACTTTTTTATGTATGGCTGGACACAATTTTGATTGATTGTGGAAAAAGATGAGCAATTATTTACTACCGTAATGATCCTAAGTATTGGAAAAGATAGGCCTAAGCAAATAATGCACACCCAGATCAGACTGATCCTGAAGGCGCAGTGTGATCAGCATCTACACTGCTTGCCATTCAGCCTGCACCTTTTGGACTCCCTGCTGGATCATGAAACAAATCTGTTAAACTTTTTTCGAGAATTACAGCAAGTTCTCAAGGTGTCTGAACTTGTAGGATTTTTACGGTAATTTGCCTGAAACAAGTAAACATCATGGAATTGAATCAGATTAATCAGCATACCATTAATGTTAACTAATCTCCAGATAAGGGACGCTTTTTCTCATTTCTCGAAGACATCTTGTGGGTATTTCTTAGAATCACCTCTTTGAGGCAAATTCTATTCAAGTACACCCAACATGTTTCTGACAAGAAACAACAGAAAATTATCCCTTAATCCTTAATATAGCTATCGTTATGCCACCTATTCTGGAGCTATGGTGAGTATCTTAACCCTTGTCCTGCTAATCCCGGATATGCCTTATCTTTGAAACAATGTAGATCCAGATCAGATGGCTTCTGAAGAAGCCATCTGATCAGGATCTACATTGTTTGCCATTCAGATTGTGAATTTGTTGCAATAATTTGCATCAAGTAATCTGATAATCAGTAGTGGGTGTGGCATATGTAAATATTCAGCAGGACAAGGGTTAAAACATAGACAAGAGGGCCATGATGGCCCTGGATCGCTCACCTGATCCATAGAGTAACAAGTGGGCCCCAGGGAGGGCCATTATTGACCCCAAGGTTATAATGTGCATAATGTTGAGGGAGGTCTAGAAGGTGAAGCTTCATACCAAATATCAACAAAGGCTATAATTGTCCACTAGATGAAGCTCCATACCAAATATCAAAGACATGGGCCTTGCAGTTTCAGAGAAGATTTTTAAAGATTTCCCAAAATAAGTCTATGTAAAACCAAAAGGTCTCGGGGCTGGGGCTTCATTGGCCCCAGGGCTATAATTTGAACAATCTTGGTAGTGGTCCACTAGCTGAAGCTTCAAACCAAATATCAAAGACCTAGGCCTTGTGGTTTCAGAGAAGAAGATTTTTAAAGATTTTCCCTACATAAGCCTATGAAAAACCAAAGGGCCCGGGGGCGGGGGCATTTTTGGCCCCAGCACTATAATTTGAACATTCTTGGTAGGGGTCCACTAGATGAAGCTTCATACCAAATAGCAAAGACCTGGGCCTTGCAGTTTCAGAGAAGAAGATTTTTAAAGATTTTCCCTATATAAGCCTATGTAAAACCAAAGGGCCCCGGGGCGGGGGCATTTTTGGCCTCAGCACTATAATTTGAACAATCTTGTTAGGGGTCCACCAGATGAAGCTTCATATCATATATCATAGACCTGGGCCTTGCGGTTTCAGAGAAGAAGATTTTCCCTATAAAAGCCCATGTAAAACCAAAGGGCACTGGGGCGGGGGCATTTTTGGCCCCAGCACTATAATTTGAACAATCTTGGTAGGGGTCCACTAGATGAAGCTTCATACCAAAAATCAAAGACCTGGGTCTTGTGATTTCAGAGAAGAAGATTTTTGAAGATTTTCCTATATAAGCCCATGTAAAACCAAAGGGCCCCGGGGCGGGGGCTTTTTGGGCCCCAGCACTATAATTTGAACAATCTTGGTAGGTGTCCACTAGATGAAGCCTCATACCAAATGTCAAAGACCTTGGCCTTGCGGTTTCAGAGAAGAAGATTTTTTAAGTTTTCGGTGAAAAAATCTATTTTTGGCTCCTGTGACCTATATGTGCAACGGACCGGAACCATTTGAACAACTTTGAAAGGGGACCACCTAAGGATCATTCCTGTGAAGTTTGGTCATAATCCGATCAGTGGTTTAGGAGGAGATGTCATTTGAAGAAATTGTTTACGCACGGATGACAGACAAAAAGTGATCCTAATATTAAACACAAGAGGGCCATGATGGCCCTGGATCGCTCACCTGATCCATAGAGTAACAAGTGGGCCCTGGGGAGGGCCATTATTGACCCCAAGGTTATAATGTGTATAATGTTGAGGGAGGTCTAAAAAGGTGAAGCTTCATACCAAATATCAATAAAGGCTTGATTGTCCACTAGATGAAGCTCCATACCAAATATCAAAGACATGGGTCTTGCAGTTTCAGAGAAGAAGATTTTTAAAGATTTTCCTATATAAGTCTATGTAAAAACCAAAGGGTCTTGGGGCGGGGGCATTTTGGGCCCAAGGGCTATAATTTGAACAATCTTGATAGAGGTCCACTAGATGAAATTTCGCACCAAATATCGAAGACCTAGGCCTTGTGGTTTCACAGAAGAAAATTTTTTAAAGATTTTCCCTATATAAGTCTATGTTAAACCAAAGGGCCCCGAGGCGGGGGCATTTTTGGCCTCAGGGCTATAATTTGAACAATCTTGGTAAAGGTCCACTAGCTGAAGCTCCATACCAAATATCAAAGACCTAGGCCTTGTGGTTTCAGAGAAGAAGATTTTTCAAGATTTTCCCTTTATAAGTCTATGTAAAACCAAAGGGCCCCAGAGGGGGGGGGGGGCAATTTGGTCCCAGGGCTATAATTTGAACAATCTTGGTAGAGGTCCACCAGATGAAGCTTCATACCAAATATTAAAGACCTTGGCCTTGCAGTTTCAGAGAAAAAGATGTTTAAAGATTTTCCCTACATAAGCCTATGTAAAACCAAAGGGCCCCGGGGTGGGGGCATTTTTGGCCCCAGCACTATAATTTGAACAATCTTGGTAGGGGTCCACTAGATGAAGCTTCATACCAAATAGCAAAGACCTGGGCCTTGCAGTTTCAGAGAAGAAGATTTTTAAAGACTTTCCCTATATAAGCCCATGTAAAACCAAAGGGCCCCGGGGCGGGGGCATTTTTGGCCCAAGCAAAATAATTTGAACAATCTTGGTAGGGGTCCACTAGATGAAGCTTCATATCAAATATCAAAGACCTGGGCCTTGCGGTTTCAGAGAAGGAGATTTTTACAGATTTTCCCTATATAAGCATATGTAAAACCAAAGGGCCCCGGGGCGGTGGCATTTTTGGCCCCAGGGCTATAATTTGAACAATCTTGGTAAAGATCCACTAGGTGAAGCTTCACACAAAATATCAAAGACCTGGGCCTTGCGGTTTCAGAGAAGAAGATTTTTAAAGATTTTCCCTTTATAAGTCTATGTAAAACCATAGGCCCCCGGGGCGGGGGCGTTTTTGGCCCCAGGGCTATAATTTGAACAATCTTGAAAGAAGTCCATTAGATGAAGCTTCATACCAAATATCCAAGATCTGGGCCTTGCAGTTCCAGAGAAGAAAATTTTTAAAATTTTCCCTATATAAGCCTATGTAAAACCAAAGGCCCCCGGGGCGGAGGCGTTTTGGGCCCCAGGGCTATAATTTGAACAATCTTGAAAGGGGTCCACTAGATGAAGTTTCACACCAAATATCCAAGATCTGGGTCTTGCAGTTCCAGAGAAGAAGATTTTTAAAGATTTTCCCTATATAAGCATATGTAAAACCAAAGGCCCCCGGGGCCGGGGCATTTCTGGCCCCAGGGCTATAATTTGAACACTCTTGATAGAGGTCCACTAGGTGAAGCTTCACACCAAATATCAAAGACCTGGGCCTTGAGGTTTCAGAGAAGAAGATTTTTAAAGATTTTCCCTATATAAGCCTATGTAAAACCAAAGGACCCCGGGGCGGGGACGATTTTCGACCCAGGACTATAATTTGAACAATCTTGGTAGAGGTCCACTAGATGAAGCTTCATACCAAATATCGAAGACCTGGGCCTTGCGGTTTCAGAGAAGAAGATTTTTAAAGTTTTCATTTAAAAAATCTATTTTTAGCTCCTGTGACCTAGATGTGCAACAGACCGGAACCATTTGAACAACTTTGAAAGGGGACCACCTAAGGATCATTCCTGTGAAGTTTGGTCAAAATCCGATCAGTGGTTTAGGAGGAGATGTTGTTTGAAGAAAAAGTTTACGCACGCACACACGCACGCACACACGCACACACGCACGCACGACGGACGACGGACAAAAAGTGATCACAAAAGCTCACCTCGTCACTACGTGACAGGTGAGCTAAAAAGCAGGAACATACACACACCCCCCCCCCCCCCCAGGACAAATGACTTACTCACCTGAAAAAGCTTTTAAATACCATTCAGCAAACTGATTATATTCCTTTGTCACATTACCAGGACTTCCATATCTGTGAAAGTGAAGAATGGATTTAACAAGTCCGGGCTTTTTTCCACCGTAAAGTACAGATCTTTTTCTCAGTTATGTCCGAAAACATGTTGTGGGTACTCAATAGAAGCGCCTCAGCAAGGTGCTTCTATGGCGTACCCACAATTTTATGTTTTTGAGCAGAAATAAGAAAATTGATTTGCGAAAACCCCCTCTTATCTGGTTCAAAACTAACACTGTCCTTAATTCATGTATTAAAAAGACTTTGATAATTCATTACAGAAAATACATTAACATTTTTGCTGAAAAAAAAAAACTGTAATGCATTTTTCCAGCAAAAGCATCTGTGTATAAGATACACCCGGACCTTGTTATAGCATGATTCTTTACAGCACGAATTCGGATATAACACAGTTTTGGTTTGGACCCAAAATTTTCCCCAACCAACATTTATAAATATTATCCAAGGATTGTATCGGGTTTTAAGCACAACAACTTTATCTTCCTCTCACTTTTGACTGCGGTAATACGGTAGCTAACTAGGTGGCTAACACGGTTTATAACGGTACTTTTTGATATTTATTGCAGGCCTCCAGCAGAGTTAAATATACAGTATATAAACTTGTTTAGCTTGACACGCATGATAAACATGAACTGCCATCGGCACAATCAAAAGTGTTGTTGGCTTAGTGAGATAAAGAGACTAAAGAATTCAGTTACGCAACCGGAAAAAATATTTATCACGCTCTGTAAAGGATCACCGCTAAGCAGAATGCAGACAATGTGATCGGTCAACTGCAATAAAACTCATTTTCTAGAGCCGCGTACAAAAGAAAGTCATATTTATTCCGGCTTAAAAGCAAATGATCAAACATATTCAAGATCGATTTTCGCAGTAAAATAATCATTCAAAGACCATGTGTGCCATTAATAAAAATCGTTTCAAATGGCTAATATATTAAGGGTAAGACATTTCAAGGGAAGTAGTTCAAATTTCTTGTAAGCGTTGATCATTGTCCGGTTCCTAACCCGGTAATTTCACCATTGAAATGTATTAACGGTACTGTAGTTCGGTACGGTTTCGGACGCTCAGTTACAACAAAGTTAGCCAGGAACCAGCTATCAAAATGGCGTCATACTCGCTGTCAGATCGGACGATTTTTGGATATAAAACATGGTTTATCATTTGGTTTAAATTAAAGTGACTTGTTTGACTTAATGGGCCATGGTATTTACTGCCATTGATTAGTTCTAAACACATTTTGGTCAGGAAATACGGTCATTAACCGGACCGCACATTATCTTGTTTGGGAAACTATTGATCACCATTGTGTCAATGGTTGATCTGTGACAAATACGGTCGGCATTTATAACACGATTCGGTTAACTAACACGGTCCATTGGTTGGACCCGGAGTTCCGTGTTATAACGAGGTTGAGGTGTACAACATTGTGCTTGTTGGACCATTTAACATTTTGGCCACTAACTAGCTGGTTTAGCACGGATTTATTTTGTTTATTTTACAGCCTAATACAGCCTGCAGTTCCAATGCAATAATGGCCTGTATTTTCAAAATTTAAGAGACATTTTCCCCAATCATGTGAATTTATCGGGATGAAATCGCTGTTAACCCTTATCTTGCTGTTCACGACAACCCTTATCTTTGCAGTGTAGATCCAGATCAGATGGCTTCTGAAGAAGCCATCTGATCAGGATCTACACTGTTTAACATTCAGTTTATGAATTTGTAGCAATAAATTACACCAAGTAATTTGATTGGTTGATAGACAGAAATGGGTGTGGCTTAAATGAATATTCAGCAAGATAAGGGTTAAGCTAACAATGCTTTAAACAACTATGCCCAGTTTACATATGCCAATTTTAAAACTTTCAGGCTAAACTTTGTGGTGCAGGCTCATGCAAAATGTCAATTTCCATTCTACATTTGTACAGAGTATTCTATCAGCCAGAGAGGCAATTCCAACTAGCTAGAGTTGTGAATCCCACTGGCCACGTACCACCTATTCAGGTTCACGCAATCACTGTTTGACAAGGATTGAGACGGCATGCATGCACAGGATACTCTCCAGTGCTATCAAATTTCCATGGCTCTAGCATGCTTTGGAAAATAACATTTGCCCTTACCTTTCGAAAGTTCTTGCCAGAATATGTACTGCCCATTTCTTCACCTTCCACCAGGCCAGCTCAGGTCGCTCATCCTCATCAATTTGATTGGTTTGCTGCAACATAAAACAGCTATGCATCTTACAGGAACAGGTAAGACACATAGAGGTTATTGGTCCATGGTTATTATATTTTTCATGGTTAGCATGCTTGAACATCAAATCTCCCTTATTCATATATATTACAAGGAGTGAGTGAGTTTTAGTTTTACATCCCACCAACAGCTAAGGTCATACGGAGACGGGACCTCGGTTTAAAGACTCATCCGAAAGTCTGGAGAAGCCCCGGATCGATCCTGCGATCCCTGGTCTACAAGGCGAGTAGCATAACCACTGCACCATGGAGGCTTCTATATTACAAGAGGACCATGATGGTCCTTTATTGCAACAAACCTGAGGTAACAGATTTGTTTCCTGCTGAAGATGACAACCCTTACTTATGCAACTAGTGACTAGAGTGTAGATCCAGTTAAGATGGCTTCAGAAGTCTCAGATCTTCAGATCAGGGTCTACACTTTTTGTCATGCAGTTTGTGAAAAAAAAATGCATTACAGTAATTTTTTGATTTGATAGTCAGAAATGGGTGTGTGTGTGAATTCGGGTTTAACGTCGCTTTCAACAATTTTTCAGTCATATCACGACGGTGTCTGGTTGCGACAGGGAGCTCAATGCTCACTTTTATAGTGCTGCCTCACTGAAGTATCATGTCCCAGACACATTACATGATACCACACCCAGTCACATTATCCTGACACTGGATCGACCAGTCCTAGCTCTACCCCGTAAATCTGAGTGCCAAACGAGGAGCAGCTAGTACCATTTTTAACGACTTTGGTATGTCGCGGCCCGGGATCGAACCCGAGACCTCCCGTTCCCCGGAGCGGACACTCTACCAACTGAGCTATCGGGGCCGGTAGTCAGAAATGGCTGTGGCTACACTAATTCATTCAGCAAGTAAATAGCTTGAAGATATTTGTATCAGCCTTGAGACCTCTTTGTGCGAGAAAAGGAGCCAAATGCAGACTAAACATTCTTCAGCCAACAGTGGAAAATCGGTAAAGATCAGCAACTTTTGATGAAAGAGAGCAGGGTGCATCATGGTGGTTGTGTGTATGAAGTTTCTGTGTCTGGGTCTACACTGTTCTCAATATACATGTACAGTAGAACTTCGATGGCTCGAACACCGATGGCTCGTTCACCATGGATGTGTCGAACCAATTCTTGAGCCCCTAGCGAAATCCTCTACATAAGAAATAGTGGGGGATAATTAAGGAGATTTTAGTCTTTTATCTTGCAAATGTTTGCTGTGTGTACTCATTAGAATCGCCTCGATGAGGCGATTCTAATGAGTATACACAGCATGCCTTTTCATTATAGAACACCGAAAGGATGTCTAAAAGTATCTCGTTATGCCTCCAGACAGTAACCCTCCGTGGCTCAAACTACCCCTGTCTCTAACAGATTTTCAAGGTCCCAAAGGTGTTCGAGCCA
The DNA here is from genome assembly GCA_963580285.1 of Lucinisca nassula. NCBI lineage: Eukaryota > Metazoa > Mollusca > Bivalvia > Lucinida > Lucinidae > Lucinisca > Lucinisca nassula. The sequence continues at coordinate 76,070,230 of OY757021.1, forward strand.
TTGAAGTTTGACTGTATACTGTTTGCTCAAGCCTGTCTGAATAGGGTACTAAGGACAGGTTCATACCAGCCTGCATGCTCACTCAGAATATTTTTTCCTTTCTCTTCTGCATGAAGAGGATTTGAATCAATGGCCAGTCATACCATACAAAGCAAAGACAGGTGTATTTCTACTGCCCACATTTTCAAAAACATTCTCACTTATTGAAGAGCAATATAATATATATGTAGTGCTGCACATACCATTCAGACACACCTACAGACATCAAGGATAAGGAAGGGATAATTTTCCTTATTTCTTGTGTGGGTGCTTGTTTAATAGTATCACCTCCAAAGTGATTCTATCAAGTACCCACAACACGTTTTAATGAAGAAAAAATACTAGAAACGTGTTCAAGGGACCTTGTGACACTGATGAAACGTCATCTCTGACATGGATGGAGACAGATAGTCAGGGCTAGGGCTGGCTAATCAGAGCTGAAATATGATCGATTATTGGTCCAGCCATTGTGATTGATGATCGATTAGTAATCACTGTAGTTTTGATCATAATTTTACCTGTCTGACTTTCTGTCTTAGCATGACTCCTACCAAATGTTGCATTTTACCATATGTATTTGCACAGACAGGCTTGAGCAAACAGTGTAGACCCAGATGAGACCCACAGAATGCAGCGTCTCATCAGGGTCTGCAATGTTTGCCACTTGTCCAGCTATTTTAGGCACAACTTTGGGTAGTAAATTGTACTTATCAAATATTTGATTATAAGCAAATCAGTAATGATAATCATTTTTGTGGAATTTATCGATCGACTGATCGGTTATTCGAATAATCTTGCCAGCTTTAGTCAGGGCTAACACTACACGCCATTCCCACCATTCTTCAAATGACAGGGGCATGAAAAATTATCCACAGTGCAGGGTATTTTCATTAGTTTTCATACTCCAACCTTACCTCAGGTACTGGTCTGTCTACAATTTGTCTTATTAGTTCCATCCACTGTGTAAATACTTCCTTTGTTACTGTGTCTAGTGGTAGGTTATTCTGAAAAGTATACAGGTAGTATTCCAAAGCTGTTTCGCAGACAGTCAAAAATACAATAATAATTCCAATATTAACTCTTATCCTTTTGTTCACGACAACCCCTATCTTTGCAAACAGTGTAGATCCAGAACAGATGGCTTCTGAAGAAGCCATCTGATCAGGATCTATACTGTTTGGCATTCAATTTATGAATTTGTAGCAATAAATTACATCAAGTAATTTGATTGGTTGATAGACAGAAATGGATGAGGCTTAAATGAATATTCAGCAAGATAAAGGTTAATGCCAAATTTGGGACTGTCCAGATTCCAGAAGTGGTCTAATAGTCGGACGATCTTAATAGGTTCTTTACAGTGGAGTGTTCTTGATAATGGATAGTGTATGTAGCGGAATTTTACAATATTATCCCAGTATCCTGTGGATGACCTCATGCACAACAGAATGAAAACAAAATTTTACAAGGCTTCTGTCAACAGTTCAATCAAATTCTTAAATAGAATTATGCAAATGACAATGACTTCTAAGTACAGTCGAACCTTGATGTCTCGTATACCTTTTGAACAAATGAAAATATCTTTGAGAAGGGGTACTTCTATACACTGCGGTTAATCATAACGCCATGCCAGATAATGTATTGGTATCTTTTTTATCAATAGTATTTTTCTATTTTGTTAACTGATAAGAATCCCCTGAACACATATAACATAAATCTTACTTGATATATCTTCCTGAATCACCCCTAAATACCGTAAAAATTCAAAAGACTTGCTGTAATTCTCCTAAAATTCTAACTTCAGTCTAACCTGTCTACAAAAAGGAAAGAAGAAATATGGTCTTTGTCCACAGGTGGTCTTTATTTTTTGGGGGGGGGGGGGGGGGGGTTGGTTTTACGGCCCTTTCAAGATTATTTCACTCATATCGAGCCGATCGTTAATCAATCAGAGGTGGGCGAAAACCGGAGTACCCGGAGAAAAACCACCTGACCTTCTGTTGCAGAACTTGGCTTCTCACATATGACCCAAGCGAGGCTTGAACCACAGCGGTGAGAGACCTAATGATAAAGAGTCAGCGCTCTTAACCACTAGGCTAAGGAGGCCCGTCAGGTGGTCTTTATTCAGAGGGTCAGTTTTGCATCAAATGCTCTACCTCTTTAAAAGACAAGGATTACTTCACAGCATTTATGCAGATATGTATTCGATAATCGCAGTCACACCTGAATAATTCACTGATTAAATCCCTAAAGGTAACATTATGTCAGGTTTTAATAATGAATTACTAAAAAGAATAATTTGGCTCATTAAAGGATGTGCACAAACAATTAATTGCCCAATTAAAACTTTTGTCAATGCTATTCAAAGCACAAAGTGGTCTTTGTTCAGGGTAAAAATATGCACTTGGGAAGGCTTTTGACTGTTCTCTGGTCCTAGTGCACAGGTGGTCTCTGATGACAGGTGCATTACATAGTATAATTGGATGGGGGGAATTGGAAGTGGTCTTTGTAGGCAGGTGGTCTTTGTTCACAGGTGGTCTTTAAGACAGGTTTGACTGTATAGTGTTTTGCGACCCATCAAGGAGTCCAAAAAGTGAAGACGGGCTGGCAAATGGTGTGGATCAGTGTCCTGGGTAAGAACTGTTGGCTTAGCATGTATATCCCAAATCTTTGGATCATTACAGTATTAGTTATCTTGAGCTATCAGAAAAAATTTCTTAGGGGCCGAAGAACAAGTTCAAATCAGCCATGGTACATGAGCCTTCAGAGTTTCACTGTAATTTGAGTAAATCATAACTTCTGATTTATCACTTTTGTCCTGCTGAATAAATTAGTCTAGCCATACACATCTCTGGCTATCAACAAATCAAATTACTTAAAATTCACAAATTGCATGACAGTGAAGATCCTGATCAGATGGCTTTTTCAAGCCATCTAATCAGGATCTACACTGTCTGCAAAGGTATGGGGTTGTCACATTCCGTAGGATGCGGGTTAAATAAGGGAAGTTCTATTATACATGCATACCTGTATAAAAGCATAGTATATCTTGAGAATTTGTTTCTGTAACAAGTTGGCGGCCTCAGACACGTCTGTGAGAAGTTGGGTACACCTTTGATAGCACATTGGTAATAAAAGTTTCATGGCATCGTCAAGTATCTTTCTCTCTTCTGAACGTTTATACCTGAAATTAACAAAACATTTCTTTAATCTGAAATTCAAACCTAAATTTATTTTAGATACAGATTTTTTTATGTCCTTCAATGAAACCTGGTGTAATATGTATACTGCAACATGTAGGTCATGCCCAAACACCTTAATACTGCCATCTGAGGAGGAATATCTGAGGAAACAGTGTACTGTAATGGTTCCACTATAAGACAATTTAATGTAAGACTTGAGTGTCTTTTCTTTATCTTCTATAGGGAAGAATTTTGCTTACACTTGTTTGCAAGATAATCATGAATCTGCAAAAATCACTTAAAATTTATTCTGAAGACACTGAAATTGATTTTTATAAATAAATTCTAGACATGAGATCTAGTAAAGAAGGCCATACCAATATGCACCCCCCCCCCCACTCAACTTCTTCGAGTTATCAGCAGTAACGGGATAATATTCTTCTAAGAAACAATTTGTTAGTACCCATTCCCATGTTTTTTGTGAATAAGAAATATTTTTCTTTAACCCTTATCTTGCTGTTCATGACAACCCCTATATTTGCAAACAGTGTAGATCCAGATCAGGTGGCTTCTGAAGAAGCCACCTGATCAGGATCTACACTGTTTGGCATTCAGTTTATGAATTTGTAGCAATAAATTACATCAAGTACATGTAATTTGATTGGTTGATAGACAGAAATGGGTGTGGCTTAAATGAATATTCAGCAAGATAAGGGTTAATTATCCTCCTTAATCCCCCATTATGTGAATTAACATACCAAAGCTGGAGGTAAGAAGGCATTAAAAACACTAGAGAAAGAGACCCCGGCCAGCGCCATACTCTGATATAGCTTTCAAGCTTGTATGTAATATGAATGAAGATGTCAAGAAGCTATAAGAATCTATAAATGAGCTTGTAAAAGCTAACCTAAACATAAAATTTCTAAATGGACCAAAAGAGTGAGGGCATCAAAGTTACTGAAGGAGTGGGGGTATCAATGTTACTGAAGCAGCAGGGTGGGTTATGCATCAATGAAATCTTTGGACTGGTATGCAACATCGATGCAAGTATGAATTGAATCTGTCTAAGAGTTAACAACATACAGGCATCTATAAACTTTGTCATAAAACTTTAACCAAATGTAAAATTTCTAAGTCCATGACCTTGAGGTCAAGGTCGCCGTGGGTGGGGGAAGGGACATACATCACAAAATGTTGGGACTATTATATTGATGCAAGTATCAACCGAATTTGTCTTGGAGTTTAGAACATACAGGCAGCTATAAACTTTGTCATAAAACTTTAACCAAATGTAAAATTTCAAAGTCTGTGTCCTTGACCTCAAGGTCACTGCGGAGGGTGGGACATGCATCAATGAAATCTTAAGACCAGTATGTAACTTCAGTGTAAGTATCAACTAAATCTATCAAAGGGTTCAGAAGATACAATCTCCAATAAACTTTGACGCAAAACTTTAACCAAAATGTTAACGGACAGACAGACGGATGGACGGACGGACACACGGAAGGACGGATGAACGGCAGGACGAAAACTATATACCCCCATAGCATACTTCGTATGCCGGGGGTATAATAATTGAAGGATCATTTACATTAAGTGTATGTTGAGGCGATTCTAACAAGTACCCACAACATTTTTGTATGAAGTAATAAGGAAAATTGTCCCATTATTATCCTCGTTACACCTTGTTACCTAGAAGCCCCACTGGTGTAGTGAATATGCTACTCGCCTCATAAACCAGGGGTCATGGGTTCGATTCCGGGCTTCTCCAAGTTTTGGATGTGTGTGTGTGTGTGTGAAATCGGGTTTAACGTCGCTTTCAACAATTTTTCAGTCATATCACGACGGTGTCTGGTTGCGACAGGGAGCTCAATGCTCACTTTTATAGTGCTGCCTCACTGAAGTATCATGTCCCAGACACATTACATGATACCACACTCAGTCACATTATCCTGACACTGGATCGACCAGTCCTAGCTCTACCCCGCAAATCTGAGTGCCAAGCGAGGAGCAGCTAGTACCATTTTTAACGACTTTGGTATGTCGCGGCCCGGGATCGAACCCGTGACCTCCCGTTCCCCGGAGCGGACACTCTACCAACTGAGCTATCGGGGCCGGTAAGTTTTGGATGAGTCTGTGTTTGTTTGTATTGGAGTTTAATGGCCCAGGGCATTTTTGAGCCAGTCAGTTTACCTATCCATACTTTCCCTGGGCAGGCTTATACCTAAGTGGTTAACCAGTACAGAGCACATTCTTTCGCCAGAAAGGACTAGTCTGTAAACCATATCCTGTCTCTGTATGACCTTAGCTATTGGTGGGATGTAAAACTCGAACACAAACACTTCGTTACCAGGAGCTATGGGTGCTATCTAAAAATTCAACAAATCTGTCAGAATAACTTACTCATAGACTTTGACCATCTGATAAAGACACATGAAAGCTCCCATCCAAGTACCATGATTATCTGACTGGATGTATATGGCTATCTTCTCCGGAATATTGGGCCAGCGTCCTGGATAGTCATGCTTAATTATTGTGCTGAGGCACACACAAAGTTGTACCCTGCAGAAAGAAAGGAGATAGATTCATAGATTCATTTATATCCATGTACTACAGGTAGGGCTGGCTAATCGGAGCTGAAAAGGTAATCGATTATCAGTCCTGTCATTGCGATCGATAATCGATTAGTAATCGCTAATATTTATGTCATTATTTTACCTGTCTGGCTTTCTGTCTCAGCATGACTCTTATCATATGTTGCACTTTACCATATGTATATTTGAACAGACAGGCCTGAGCAAACAGTGTAGACCCAGATGAGAAGCCGCATAATGCGGCGTCTCATCAGGGTCTGCACTGTTTGCCACTCATCCAGCTATTTTAGGCATAACTTTGGGCAGTAAATTGTACCTATCAAGTAATCGATTAAAAGCAAATCAGAAATGATAATCATTTTTGTGGAATTTATCAATCGATTAATCGATTATACGATTAATCGTGGCAGCCTTAACTAGAGGTGCAATGATATGATTACGATACAGCTATGAGTGTAATTTGATAAGAAATGAGACGTAACCTTTTGCTGGTTTTGCATTAATTTGTGACGGCACATTACAAATATGTTTACTATTTACCTTACATTTCCATAGTATATATTTATTAGTATATATTTTAGTAAATTAGTTATCTTTGACGATTGCTTACTGCTGATTTAACCCTTTTTGTACCAAATGGAATCTTCCTCCATATATATGGCAGGAGTCCATTTCGAGATTTAGGGGTGTCAGGTTGAGTTTTCTTCAAAATTTGTTAGGAAAAGGGCTGAACTTTTTGCAAACAGTGTAGGCCCTGATCACACGCCACATTCTGCGGCGTCTGCGGGGGTTTCCGGAACAAAATGAGTTAAAGTCACCTCTTAAGATTTTGTTGTACCATATTGGGATACAAATTTTTATGTCATGATATGTATCATACCGTGAAGTAATTATTGTTGCAGCCCTAACATGTACACCATAATCTCTCTATAACAGTGTTCATTATAACTGTTTAACAGTCTGTTCAGGTCTACACCCTTATATAACAATGTATAACAGGTGTCCATTTCGAAATGCAGGGGTGTCTGTTTTAGTTAGTAATTTATTTAGAAAATGGTTGTATTTTCAGCAAACAGTGAAGATCTTGACCAGATGCTGTGTTCTGTGGCATCTGATCTGGGCCTGCACTGTTTGCCAATGACTAGTTTTGGGGTTTCCTTGTATAAAATAGGTTAAGTAGAACATCCATCCAGCCCAGATTTGAAACATTTTGTTTGAGTTTAAGGTCCCCATCAACTGACAACACTGTATAGGTCATTTTGGAGACGTTGCTTCCAATTTTTGTAGGACTTTTACCCGGCATTGAGTTGAAATGACATCTCAAGCCCTGCCGCCCATTGAAACCAGTAAGGTTTATAAGCATGGATGGTCCGACACTCTCACCGCTTTCCCTGGGCAGGCTTAGATCCTCTGTTTAAAGCTGTTTACCAGTACTCGTGTGCAGGTCGGTTTCAACTCTTGTGTGGAAGCATCATGCAGCCCATCTATTTCTTCAAGCCCCGATGGGCAGGGGTCGTATCTTGTGGGCAGTTGTCATCCCTAAATATTGGTTATCTGGAGCTATCGTAAATATTTCCCAGGGACTAAAGTTCTATTCAAAGCCCCAGATTAGAGCAACTAGCCATGTGGCTAACTCTCCGTAAAGGGTCACTTTTGGACATGAAAATAGTGGGTGTTTTCTAAATGCTGTATTTTGCCAATCTGGCTTTATATTAGTTATCTACCATTTTATAACCATAAAACACTAATTTTCCTAACAAGAAACACAATATTAACCAGAATGGTAACGAATAATGGAAAAAAAATACATCATGAAGTTCAAAAACCTACAGATTACAAAGGCATTTACGGTAACAAGCATGGATAGGCTGTGTGTTTTTCACTTTATTTTATGTCTATCTTCTGCTTGGCAACCTTTTGGCCTGAGCTTTTTGTTGGAAAAGAAGCCCGATTTTCAGATAATAAGTACATTCACGAGATTCTGTTTCAATTTTCTGGGTTTTTTTGCCTAATTTGAACGTATGACGGACGTTACTTCTTCCTGTCCAAACATGGTTGCAATTTTAAAAGTTGAAACTTGTTTTTCGGTTCAATGTATCATAAACAATACTATCATGATCAAAGCATATGTGTATTCCGCTGATATTCATATAACACAATATGAGCCAGGGGAGCTAATAATGAGAAATTATGTATTTTTATCGAGAAGCTAAAATCCTGTCCACATTGTAACGTCCGAATTTTGCCGCAAAAACATGACAAAATTACTGTATTGGAAGACAAACGACCAATCGGCAACCGGCTATGTGTGCAAAAATTAATTATTCATGATGTCATCAGTTTTTGAGCTCTATTTGTGCACCGTCATGGAGGCAAGAAGAAAGAAAACACGTGATGTCCAGGTAAATAACGTCCGACATTCGGTAAGTGACGGACGTAACAAAAGGACTGGATTTTTCTCCATTAAACATCACTTGTTTATCTTGTTATTTCTATTTTCTATTACCCAGTCTCTGTCGATATCAAATTTAGATTGTGCACAAATTGAAAACACGCTCCAACAAGGACGTTAACCATGTAAAATGTGCCGGAATTGAAAGAAATGTATGTCGGACGTGATTCGTAACGTCCGTCATAAACTTCTAGTCCTTCATAACGTCCGTCATAAACTTCCTGTTCAACGAAACGTTCATCATTGACACCATATTTATCGATTATCAAATTCCTAATTTCTGTTCGCTCAGTTACTGATAATCGATGTCAAATTTGGCTTGTGTGCAACTTGAAAACTTGACAGTCCTCAATGAAAATCATGTAGTCAAGTTAGTGCACCCAAATTAGAAGAATTTAGTTTCGGACGTTATTTCTAGTCCTACACAACGTCCATCAGTAGAAGTTGCAGATTAATTTAACGACGTAAATAGCTGTATTTAAGAAACATATTTCTAACAGATTTAATTTTAGTGTTGCCATAGACATTTTGCCAGTAGTATTTGTTTGATAAAGCCATCTAATCTTAAAAAAAAAACAAAAAATCTGAAACACGTTTTTTCATGTCGGAGGGTGCTATTGTTCAAACACATCACATGGGTTCAAAAACGGTTATTTCACTGTCCCAATATGATTGAAGCCTGTTATAGTCTTGGCCCTTCATAAAAAATTAATTTATGTGATTTTTTTTCTAGTTTGTGACAATAAAATGATCAAAAAAGTAACTTTTTCTAGTCCATGTAACGTCCGTCAAATGAGCCATAAAAATGGTTGCCATGGTAACAAAATGAGGAGTCTTGTCTTCATTTCATGCTGAAAGACACTTTGGGTCAGGGCAGTCACCATGATACTAAGAAAAACTTAATACTAATACTTTGAATTTATGATGATTTTGTTACCAAAAAGTGACCCGTTACCGGAGAGTTAGCCATGTATTATTTTTCTTATATCTACAACAAAACATGGGATGGGTACTCATTAGCAGTACTTTTCAATGAAAAAATAACAACAAACAAACAAACAAAAAACACCAGGAACTTTGTTTGATTTGAGTTTTAAAGTCCCTGTTAACACTATATAGGTCATTTTGGAGATGTTGCTTCCGATTTTGTGGAACTTTTACCCGAGAATGAGGTGAAATGACATCTCAAGCCCCGCCGACCAATGAAACCAATAGGTTTTATATGCATGTACTGTCCTACTCGCACCACTTTGTCTGGGCAGGCTTAGACCCTCTAAGCAGTTTACCAGTACTCATGTGCGGTCGATTTCAGCTTTTCGTGGAAGCACCATGCAGCCAAATCTATTTCTTCAAGACCCGATGGGCGGGGGCCGCTTATCCGAAGCTACATCAAATCAACCATGACACTGAAGCTTCACTGTAATTTGAGTGCTGTTTTTTTTTTTGTGTGTTTAATTGCCCAGTCAGCAATATTGGGTCGTACTGAGCGAATCAGTTACCTATTAGCACTTTCCCTAGGCTTGTAAGTGGTATACCAGCACAGTGCACTTTCTTTCACCAGGAACTGACAACTGCCCTTCCTGAATCCGCCGAAGTGAGAGAATGAATGTAGGTAAGATTTCATGATCAATCTTTACAGAAGAATTTTATCTCTATTTATCTAGTTAAATTCTCATATATACTTTGACTGATTTAAGTATAGAAATTCTGGTGAATTGTGGGTGGTATGAAATTACCTTTATCTTTCCTAGAAAACCCAGTTCCATATATACTGATATAGGAATACTGACGATAATTTTACATTATGTTTCTTATTACTCCATTAGAGCACATGCTCTGGGTAATTGTTAGTTGCGGAGGGGGATTCTAACTCATTGTATACTAATGGACTCTTCCATCGCTGTATGTTGGACAAATCCATTTGTCATAGAAGGGGTGTCAGGCATATTTTTTCGTTTTTATCATAATTTTGACCGAAAAATAGCCACCAGGGCTTGAAGAAATAGATGGGCTGCATGATGCTTCAACGCAGAGCTGAAACCGACCCGCATGCGAGAACTGGTAAACCGCTTAGAGGATCTAAGCCTGCCCAGGTTAAGCGGTGCGAGTCGGTCCGTCCATGCTTATAAAACCTATTGGTTTCATTGGGCGACAAAGCTTGAGATGTCATTTCATCTCAATGTTGGGTAAAAGTCCCACAAAGTTGGAAGCAACGTCTCCAAAATGACCTTTCGGTGTTGACGGGGATGTTAAACCTCAAATCAAACAAACAAACTGTCAGCAAATAGTGCAGGCTCTGATCAGATGCCACCTTCAGCAGCGTCTGATCTGGGCCTGCATTGTTTGCCAAGGTACCCCTTTAGGGGTTTCGCCCAAACAATGGGCTAACACATGCCCAAAACATGTTTGTAACCAGAGAAAAAGGAAATATATCCCTTAATTTTGTTCTCATTAATCTTTATCTATGCATGACAACACTTCTCTACAACTCATTATTCAAAACATACAGACCTGACAGGGTCTGGGGCATGTATGATAGCTTCAACAACATTGTTTCTGATGGACAGTCTGTCCTGTTCATGGATGTTGAATGGGACGGGATCACTGGGGTTTTCCACTTCTCGGTCCTGCCAGAACTGGGTTATCATGTTCTTTAGGTAAACAACGCCTGAAATAGTACCATAGCATGTCGTACACAGTGACAGATTAGCCAAAGTAGTGCCATACTGACCCTAAATATTCTGACACCCCAACTCCTTACCATAAATTTGAAAAGGTACAATTTACTACTCAATGTTGCGTAGCCGGCCTCCATAGTGCAGTCGTATGCGCGTCTGACTGGTGATCAGGAGGATGTGGGTTCGATAACTGCCGGGGGAGGCAACATTCTTTCGTGGAGATTGATGATGAAATCTTTTCTAGGGTCATTCTTTCCCTTCCGCTGATTCAAAAAGAGCAGGTGTCGGTTTCTGGCCAAAGAATGTGCACTGTACTGGTCAACCGCTTACGTATAACTATAAGCATGCCCAGGAAAAGTGTGTAGCTAAACTGACCGGCTCAAAAATGACCTAAATAGTGTTGACTGGGCCGTTAAACTCCAAAACAAACAAACCAACCCAATGTTGCGTCAAAAAATAGCTGGATGAGTGGCAAACAGTGTAGACACTGATGAGATGCTGCATTATGCAACAGCTCATCTTGGTTTACACTTTTTGCTCAGACCTATCTGTCTGAATGCATACAGTAATGAGGATAATTTAACGAATATTTTTCTTATTTCTTCCATTTCATAGCATTTATCCAATTGTATGCTAGTGGACTCTTCCATTGCTAATTTGCTATATGTTGGACAACTGTGGCTTGAAGAATGGCTGCATGGTGCTTCCATGCAAAGCTGAAACCAACTGCACACAAGTATAGGTAAACCACTTAGAGGATCTAAGCCTGCCCAGGTAAAGCGGTGTGACTCGGACAGTCCATGCTTATAAACCCTATTGGTTTCATTGGGCTGCAGGGCTCGCGATGCCGCTTCATCTCAAATGTCAGATAAAAGTTCCACAAAATTGAGAGCAACTTCTCCAAAATGACCTATAGTGTTGACGGGGACATTAAACCTTAAATCAAAAACAAATGTTGAACAAGCTGCAGGAATTTTCCTACCCTTCGGAATCAGGGTCCAGGGACCGCTGGGTTTGGGAAAAACAGCTATCTATTATTTATAGTGGGAATTAAAATCAGCTGCAAGTTTGTCAATTTTGCTTCAATTTTCATGATTTTTTTTAACAAAATGTAGCACAACATCAGAAATTTGTTATCAAATTTGAGAATATCTGTCTCTAAATTAGGGAAAATAGGGGCCGATTACCGGCCCCAAAATCGCACTAGGAAAATCCCTGAGTCCATTTGTCATATAAGGGTCATCAGGCCTATTTTTCCGTTTTCATTCTATTTTTGACGGAAAATTCTGATAGCAAATAGTGCAGGCCCTGATCAGAGAATGCGGCGTCTGATCTGGGCCTGTACTGTTTGCCAAGGTACCCCTTAAAGGGTTTCCCGCATACAATGGGTTAAATCATAAATTGACATGTTCATGGCACCAAATAAGAAAGGGGATATCCACATATTTTCTTATTTTTTTTCAACATGAAAACGTTGTTGTTGGTACTCATTAAAAGCCCCTCGCTGTGACGCTTCTTATAGTACCCACATTTTCATGCAGAAACAAGAAAAACATCAGAACATTTTGGATGAAAAAAGTGCATTATATGGAGCTATGCATGTTACTGTATAACCTTAACCATGTTAACATTTTGAATAGGTTACAATTGCAGGCTGTGTACCAAACACAAATTTTCTCCCAATCTCAAAATCCATCCGATCAAACAGTGCTTTAAGATTGTACAAGCAATCGGTCTACATCAGCAACTCAAAAACGCTTTATTCATAATTTTTACCGGTGTAACAGTTTATCTTTACCCCCTGGGTAGCTTTACCCCCGGGGGTAAAGATATCCCGGGATATCTTTACCCCCACCCTGGATATCTTCACCCCCGGGGGTAAAGATATCCCGGCTGGGATATCTTTACCCCCGGGGGTAAAGCTAAACTGGCTAGGATATCTTTACCCCCACCCCAACTTTTGGGTATAAACCATTTTTTAATGCCCAATTTCTTCTTATATGTAAGTGAAGCAAGATAGTGGACTCGATGTTTCACTTTAACATTTTTTCGTTTCAATCATGACTCGGACTAATAGGACTATACTTAGTAAGAAATATGTCCATATTATAGAGGCAAATGATTACTAACTCACTTCTTTTTTGTATATTTTCTTATTCAAAATGTTGCTTATGACAATCTTTCATAATCTTGCATTAACCCTGTCAGTCGTGAAATGGGTTGTGGTGGTGAGTGGAAAGGCGGGGGTAAAGATATCCCGGCTGGGATATCTTTACCCCCCGGGGGTAAAGCTAAACTGGCCAGGATATCTTTACCCCCACCCCAACTTTTGGGTATAAACTATTTTCTAAATGCCCAATTTCTTCTTATATGTAAGAGAAACAAGATAGTGGACTTGATCTTCCACTGACCGTTCCAAGGCGGCTCTTCTGTGGCGATTTATTTATGTTGTTGTTTGTTGCTTACTGTGTGTATCACTTGTGTCTTTTAATTTTGGATGGCCATATGGCCATTTTGTGGGAAAGTAACTGTCCATATGGCCTTCCTTTGTTTAGGTTTCCATTATGGTCTGGTCGCTTAATGTTTGTATTTCTTTCCCTTTGGTGTCTTTTATGGATGGAGTAAGTTAATTGTATCAATTCCTGATCTTTGTTTTACTTCTACTTTGATGTTTCACTTGAACATTTTTCGTTTCAATTGTGACTCGGACTTATAGAACTTCCCTTGATAGAAATATGACCATATTATAGAGGCATATTATTATTTAATATCTTCTTTTTGTATATTTTCTTATTCAAAATGTCCCTTATCTTTCATAATCTTGCATTATCCCCGTCAGTTGTGAAATGGGTGGTGGTGGTGAGTGGAAAGGCGGGGGTAAAGATATCCCGGCTGGGATATCTTTACCCCCGGGGGTAAAGCTAAACTGGCCAGGATATCTTTACCCCCACCCCAACTTTTGGGTATAAACTATTTTCTAAATGCCCAATTTCTTCTTATATGTAAGAGAAGCAAGAAAGTGGACTCGATGTTTCACTTGTACATTTTTCGCTTCAATCATGACTCGGACAAATAGAACTACCCTAAGTAAGAAATATGACCATATTATAGAGGCAAATCATTATTTAATAACTTCTTTTTGTATATTTTCTTATTCAAAATGTCCCTTATGATAATCTTTCATAATCTTGCATTATCCCTGTAAGTTGTGAAATGTGTGGTGGTGGTGAGTGGAAAGGTGGGGGTAAAGATATCCCGGCTGGGATATCTTTACCCCCGGGGGTAAAGCTTAACTGGCCAGGATACCTTTACCCCCACCCCAACTTTGGGTATAAACCATTTTCTTAATGCCCAATTTCTTCTTATATGTATGAGAAGCAAGAAAGTGGACTTGATGTTTCACTTTAACATTTTTCATTCCAATCATGACTCGGACTAATAGAACTACCCTTAGTAAGAAATATGACAATATTATAGAGGCAAATGATTATTTAATAACTTCTATTTGTATAGTTTCTTATTCAAAATGTCCCTTATGACAATCTTTCATAAACTTGCATTATCCCTGTCAGTTGTGAAATGGGTTGTGGTGGTGAGTGGAAAGGCGGGGGTAAAGATATCCTGGCTGGGATATCTTTACCCCCGGGGGTAAAGCTAAACCGGCCAGGATACCTTTACCCCCACCCCAACTTTTGGGTATAAACTATTTTCTTAATGCCCAATTTCTTCTTATATGTAAGAGAAGCAAGAAAGTGGACTCGATGTTTCACTTGAACATTTTTCGTTTCAATCATGACTCGGACAAAAAGAACTACCCTTAGTAAGAAATATGACCATATTATAGAGGCAAATGATTATTTAATAACTTCTTTTTGTATATTCTTCTAAATTATATTTCCGCAGGGAAAATAACAAATAGTCTATGAATTAAAAATCACTTTAAGAATTTGTATAGAGTTTTATTCAAAATGTCCCTTATGACAATCTTTCATAATCTTGCATTATCCCTATCAGTTGTGAAATGGGTTGTGTTGAGTGGAAAGGCGGGGGTAAAGATATCCTGGCTGGGATATCTTTACCCCCGGGGGTAAAGCTAAACTGGCCAGGATATCTTTACCCCCACCCCAACTTTTGGGTATAAACTAATTCTTAATGCCCAATTTCTTCTTATATATAAGTGAAGCAAAAAAAAACAAAACAAGCATAATTAAACTGTACAGCTTGCAAGAATATTTTTTTACATCTTATACCATTGCTCATGGGTGGGGGTGAAGATTTCCTGGCTGGGATACAGTGACCACCCCCCCCCCCCCACACCCCAAAAAAAATCAAGACTTTGGAAAACTCAGACAAGCACACTTCTCAACAATTGAAGGTACTACTGATGTCCAATGGTCTATGGTTGACATAACATTACCACAAGCTAGCTTGCATGAATCAGGATTTCACACCTCTACCATTGCTCATGGGTGGGGGTAAAGATATCCCTGCTGGGATACCTTCACCACGGGGGGCAAATATCCTGGCTGGGGTAGCTTGACCCCCACCCTACCAGCATTTTGAAAAACACAAACAAGCACACTTATATTATATAGTGTGCATTAATCAGTTTTTCACAAATTGTACCATTGCACATAGGTGGGGGTGAGGATAGTGTGACCCCACCCCACCCCAAATCCAGACTTTGGAAGACACAAACAAGCACACTTCTCAATTATGAAGGTACTACTGATGTCCAATGGTCTATGGTTGACATAACATCACCACAAGCTAGCTTGCATGAATCAGGATTTCACATCTCTACCATTGCTCATGGGTGGGGGTAAAGATATCCTGGCCAGTTTAGCTTTACCCCCGGGGGTAAAGATATCCCAGCCAGGATATCTTTACCCCCGCCTTTCGACTCACCACCACCACTGACAGGGATAATGCAAGATTATGAAAGATTGTCATAAGGGACATTTCGAATAAGAAAATATACTAAAAGAAGTTATTAAATTCTCATTCGCCTCTATAATGTGGTCATATTTCTTAGTAAGGGTAGTTCTATTAGTCTGAGTCATGATTGAAACGAAAAATGTTAAAAGTGAAACATCGAGTCCACTATCTTGCTTCTCTTACATATAAGAAGAAATTTGGTATTAAGAAAATAGTTTATACCCAAAAGTTGGGGTGGGGGTAAAGATATCCTGGCCAGTTTAGCTTTACCCCCGGGGGTAAAGATATCCCAGCCAGGATATCTTTACCCCCGCCTTTGCACTCACCACCACCACTGACAGGGATAATGCAAGATTATGAAAGATTGTCATAAGGGACATTTTGAATAAGAAAATATACAAAAAGAAGTTTTTAATAATCATTTGCCTCTGTTATGTGGTCATATTTCTTAGTAAGGGTAGTTCTATTAGTCTGAGTCATGACTGAAACGAAAAATGTTAAAGTGAAACATCCAGTCCACTATCTTGCTTCTCTTACATATATGAAGAAATTGGGCATTTAGAAAATAGTTTATACCCAAAAGTTGGGGTGGGGGTAAAGATATCCTGGCCAGTTTAGCTTTACCTCCGGGGGTAAAGATACCCCAGCCGGGATATCTTTACCCCCGTCTTTCCACTCACCCCCACCACCCATTTCACAACTGACAGGGATAATGCAAGATTATGAAAGATTGTCATAAGGGACCTTTTGATTAAGAAAATATAAAAAAAGAAGTTATCAAATAATCATTTGTCTCTATAATGTGGTCATATTTCTTAGTAAGGGTAGATCTATTAGTCTGAGTCATGATTGAAACGAAAAATGTTAAAAGTGAAACATCGAGTCCACTATCTTGCTCCTCTTACATATAAGAAGAAATTGGGTATTAAGAAAATAGTTTATACCCAAAGATGGGGTGGGGGTAAAGATATCATGGCCAGTTTAGCTTTACCCCCGGGGGTAAAGATATCCCAGCCGGGATATCTTTACCCCCGCCTTTCCACTCACCCACCACCCATTTCACAACTGACAGGGATAATGCAAGATTATGAAAGATTGTCATAAGGGACATTTCGAATAAGAAAATATACTAAAAGAAGTTATTAAATTCTCATTCGCCTCTATAATGTGGTCATATTTCTTAGTAAGGGTAGTTCTATTAGTCTGAGTCATGATTGAAACGAAAAATGTTAAAAGTGAAACATGGAGTTCACTATCTTGCTTCTCTTACATATAAGAAGAAATTGGGTATTAAGAAAATAGTTTATACCCAAAAGTTGGGGTGGGGGTAAAGATATCCTGGCCAGTTTAGCTTTACCCCCGGGGGTAAAGATATCCCAGCCAGGATATCTTTACCCCCGCCTTTGCACTCACCACCACCACTGACAGGGAAAATGCAAGATTATGAAAGATTGTCATAAGGGACATTTTGAATAAGAAAATTTACAAAAAGAAGTTATTATTAAATAATCATTTGCCTCTATAATATGGTCATATTTCTTACTAAGGGTAGTTCTAATAGTCCGAGTCACGATTGAAACAAAAAATGTTAAAGTGAAACATCGAGTCCACTATCTTGCTTCGATTACAATATTAAAAGAAATTGGGCATTTAGAAAATAGTTTATACCCAAAACTTGGGGTGGGGGTAAAGATATCCCGGCCAGTTTAGCTTTACCCCCGGGGGTAAAGATATCCCAGCCGGGATATCTTTACCCCCGCCTTTGCACTCACCACCACGACTGACAGGGATAATGCAAGATTATGAAAGATTGTCATAAGGACATTTTGAATAAGAAAATATACAAAAAGAAGTTATTAAATAATCATTTGCCTCTATAATGTGGTCATATTTCTTAGTAAGGGTAGTTCTATTAGTCTGAGTCATGATTGAAACGAAAAATGTTAAAGTGAAACATCGAGTCCACTATCTTGCTTCTCTTACATATAAGAAGAAATTGGGCATTAAGAAAATAGTTTATACCCAAAAGTTGGGGTGGGGGTAAAGATATCCTGGCCAGTTTAGCTTTACCCCCGGGGGTAAAGATATCCTGGCCAGTTTAGCTTTACCCCCGGGGGTGAAGATATCCAGGGTGGGGGTAAAGATATCCCGGGATATCCTTACCCCCGGGGGTAAAGCTACCCCTGAGTAGCTTTACCCCCGGGGGTAAAGCTACCCAGGGGTCAAGATAAACTGGGACACCGGTACTGGCTCCATCATTAAGAAGGCTGGCCATGACCAAGTTGCCCAAGCGCATTGTTCATAATTTTTACTCGTGATAGCTCTATCATTACCAAGGCAGGCCCTGACAAATCCATTGCCCAGTAGCCCAGGATAAGAGCAGGATAAGTGAGTTTTAATTGACATGAGTAGCCCTTTTTGTACCAAATTGAATTTACCAGGAGTCCATTTCAAAATTTAAGGGTGGCAGGTTGTGTTTCATCAAAATTTATTTGGAAAATGACTGAACTTTTAGCAAACAGTGGAGGCCCTGATCAGGCCACATTCTGCGGCGTCAGATCTGGGCCTGCACTGTTTGCCAGGGTACCAATTTCGGGGCTTCTGGTACTTCTGTTTGTTTGAATTGAGGTTTACAATGTAACTTCCCCGTCAACACTGTAAAGGTCATTTTGGAGATGTTGCTTCCAATTTTGTGGGACTTTTACCCGACACTGAGATGAAATGACATATCAAGCCCTGTCGCCCAATGAAACCAACAGGGTTTATTAGCATGGATGGTCTGCCTCGCACTGCGGTTCCTGGACAGGCTTAGGTCCTCTAAGCAGTTTACCAGTACTAGTGTGCGGGCCGGATTCAGCTCTGCGTGGAAGCATCATGCAGCCCATATATTTCTTCAAGCTCCGATGGGCGGGGCCGTTCTGGTACTAAATGGGTTAATTTCACATGCCTAGCAAAATGTATTGTGATGCAAAGCCATTCTGAAGCTGCTGTGGATTGCCAGACGAGTGGTTGAAACACAGATTTGTCAGTACCTGCTACAGCCATGTCAAGTCGATCATTTAACCTAACCAGACATCATCTGAACAGGCTGACCAAAGAGTTTTTACAAGTACTAATGTGTAACCTTTTGCCAGTAACAGCCAACTTCCTGATGAAAGGGGACAGACAGAATTCATTTCTCTAACATGTGATTATTCACCGTCGTGATATGACTGAAAAATTGTTGAAAGCGACGTTAAACCCGAATTCACACACACACACACACACACTAACATGTGATTAGGAGGCAGGTCTGATGCTGTGTCTGGCAACATTCTTTTTGTTTTAAATATGGAGACTAAGTTTCCATAAATGAATGTTGCTGGACTAAGGATCAAATCAACTTCCTAAACACAAGTTGGATACATATCTGACTGAGCCAGCCCGAGGCAGATAGCACAATTTCTATCCATACTTCAAACAGGAAATTGGCCAGCTATTAACCCATTTTGTACCAGAAGCCCCAAAATGGGTACCCTGGCAAACTGAAACAGTGCAGGCCCCGATCAGACGCCACACAACGCTGCATCTGATCAGGGCCTCCACTGTTTGCTAAAAGTTCAGTCACTTTCCTAATCAATTTTGAAGAAAACACAACCCGACAACCTAAATTTTGAAATGGACTCCTGCTATATATAAGGAGGAAGATTCCAGTTGGTACAAAAAGGGTCAATAACACAGATGACCAGCAAGGCTCAGGAGTGGAGCCTGTGCTTAAGTTCTGTCTAGCTACAGGTGTCTTATTTGTCAAGCCTAATTAGTTGGCTGCAGACTTGCATCTAGGGAACTTTAATCGGGGAATGCTACGAGCCCAATTTGTCAAGGGTAAATCTAATGCTAAAGTTTCTTGGCAGCTGCTGGATCTAGTCCTTACCTGCTTGTCTTACAGGCATGTCAATGGTCTCTTCCATCACCACTTGAAGTAAAATCGGGGCAAAACCAATGATCTTATGTACCTGTGAAGTATTAAAAAATAAAAATATCAATGAACCTTATTATGGCATTTTCTTTGATTTGTCCAAATTACAGATATCTTTGCAAACTGAACTCAGTGTGAACTTTTATGTACAGTGAAACTTCGATAACTCGAACACGGATAATTCGTTTACCATGTCTAATTCGAAGTTCTTTTGGAGTCCCTTCAGAATGTTTTCCAAAGTTCCAGACATTCATATATTTAGGATATTGTATGGATTTTTTCTGATGTTATATTGATAAAGGCATGTTGTGTGCACTCATTAGAATTGCCTCAAAGAGGCGATTCTAATGAGTACACACAGCATGCCTTTTTTGTTATAGAAGATTGTTAAGATATCCTAAGGTGATCCGAAGTATGCCTCAAGACTTGGCACTTTAAGTAAACCCCGGTAATTCGAACTACCCCATCTCGAACAATTTTTCATGGTCCCAGGGGTGTTGGAGTTATTGAAGTTGGACTGTGTTTATAAATTAAATCTTGAACTCGTTTTTCAGCCAATTAATTTCATTACATAGATTTAAATCATAGAGATGATTTCTGAAATATTTATAACAGGATGCAACATCAGATATTGTAGCTGAATATCCATTTGGCAGCCCCACTGTATCATGTTAAGATGCAAAATCCCTATTTTTGGAGCGCCGTGGTGCAGTGGTAAAGCATCGGATTTGAGATCTATGGGTAATCACTCCAGATTTGATCATAAATTTACCTTTCAGGCTTTGACGCTTATGTTAAACATTACCGTATGTATTAGAACAGGCAGGGCCACAGGCCTTTAGAAGCAGTGTAGAACCAGACCCAGAATGCGGCATCTCATCAGGGTTTGGACTACCTATTTTTACACAACATTGGGCAAGCCTAGATCCTCTAAGCGGTTTACCAGTACTCGTGTGCTGTCATTTCATATTTCTTTAAGCCCCGAGGAGAGGGGGCCGTAAAGCTCGACAGAGCTTTAATATGTGAATTGTTACAAATATGCGAAGTTTAATAAAGCTTCATCTTACAGTGATTTTTTTACCCCTGCGTCCTGCGTCCAGGACGCACAAATAGGACTGAGGACGCACGATCGTAAAATATGTGCGTCTGTCGGGCGCAAATATTTCATGGGCGAAAAATCCAACTTTCGTTTTCACTGCTGTAAATATCGGCGGAAGTGATAAAATACGGCACTTTTACCGAACTTTCAACTGCCCAACGAGTCACCGAAAAATTGATACAGGTACAATTTAATGATCCAACCACAAGACGAGAATCCCCTCCATCCAAAATGAGCCCAAACTTTCACACAAACAAGTTCAATGCGAACATCAAAGTTTTCCGTCATCCAAATTGCCGCCCACAAACCAATTCTACCGTTTTTCTGCACGTGATCGGTAAATGTGTTAAATGACGTCATCCGATGCCAGCAACCCCGCCCGTGTTTAATGCCATTGTTTTATTTTAATGGGCTGTATCCCGTTATTAAAAAATTGTTTGGAACCGGTAAAAAAATATTTTCTCGATTATTATGGGGATAGCTAAACGGTTGTGAATGGAGGTGGATAGAAAACAACGCTTTGCACAGCCCCCG
Organism: Lucinisca nassula; assembly: GCA_963580285.1. Taxonomy (NCBI): domain Eukaryota; kingdom Metazoa; phylum Mollusca; class Bivalvia; order Lucinida; family Lucinidae; genus Lucinisca; species Lucinisca nassula. The sequence continues at coordinate 76,091,698 of OY757021.1, forward strand.
AATTATCCCCAGCAGCTCCAACAACAGCGTTCGACTTTTCCCGCCAAGCCGAGTGTCTGCTATTTGGCGCCAAAACATAACCATTCACGGTCCGTTTTTATAATGCATACAACTACCGTTAGATGTAGCTAATTGTCTGAGGAGCGAGTAAATCATTTTCACATTGATTGTGGATTAAATTTTATGATTGGGGAATAAACGCAAATTAGAGACATAACTTGACCATATTTTCACACCTCGTTCAAGTTGGCTTATCGCCAGAAATGAAAGACACGCACCACAGGGCAATCATGTTTACTTGGCAGTTATATGACAGGGATTAACAATAGTGTCATAACTGACAGTTTGTCTCTGAATTGTCGACAAAGCAGGACAGTACAGCACAATTACTGTGATTTACTTACTCTAGTTTTACTGTATTTAAGGACTCAGAAGACTGACAGCTGTAGACGATTTTTTTTTGCACTTGCCCGACCGGGCGTCCTGAGATCAAAGTGCACCTGCCCGGCGCGATTTCGGACTTGTACAGGGCAGCCGGGCAATGGCTTTGTCAGCCCCTGAACCTAGATAGCTGGTGTCCCAATCAGGGGAGGAAACGTTTGTCGATAAGGGTTCGGAATATTATCTCCAATGTGCATGAAGTAAATTTCACGCACATGTTGCGGTGCGCATTTATCGAAAACGAAAGTAGAAAACATTACGGAAAATAGACTAAAAACGTACACATTAGCAGGATTTCTTAGGGCTAGTAAACAACACAAGTTGATGATTGATTCTATTCATTGCAAATAAAAGATACTAGACCGCATTATTTTTAACTATGAATAATGGCATTTTATACTGAACCAATCTTTTTTGTACTTCCTTTTTTTCCCTCCAAATATTGGGACTCATACTTTCAGATTTGGGATGCACAGTTTTTTGGTTGAGCGAGTCCCAGGACGCATAGTTGAAAATTTGTAAAAAAATCACTGAATCTTACCTATAGCACTACTACAATCATGCTTAAGGAGCCGTTTCTTTTGCCGATGTGGATAGAGGTTGGCTTTTCATGAAGTTAAGCAATCACTGCGCTATGTAATGTGTGACTGCGTTGCTATTAAACTTCGCATAACAACCGGCAAATGCTCGTGAATATTGGCCTATCTATTTTCAAATACTGGCATACGCCCACGAGGACATTCTAGGAATCAGAACCAGTGAATGAAATTCTCGAACTTCAGTTTTAAATACTCAAATCTGACCGAAATAACATGGATTTGGGGTTAAACGGCCCCGTCAACACTGTAAAGGTCATTCTGGAGACGGCGCTTCCAATTTTGTGGGACTTAAACCCAACATTGAGATAGTATGACATTTCAAGCCCTGCCGTCAAAAAAAACAATAGGACAGTCCGACTTTCATTCTTACTTATCCTACTGTGATCGGTCAAATCTGGCCATAACACCCAGGTGTACATTACATACACACCAGATGGAGCACTTTGGTGCAGTGGTAGCGCATGGGATTTGTGATCTAGAGGTTGCGGCTTCGAGCCTCGCGCTGACCAAAGTGTTGTGTCCTTGAGCAAGGCACTTCATCCACATTGCTTATAAAAAAAAAAAGTACTGGTTACCACCCAGGAAGTCCTTATCGTAATGAATATAGGAGAGGAAAAAAAAAAGGGATGTAGAAACAATAAAGACTGCAGGATGAAAGATGAAATTACGTTAGGAGTCTTTAATCAGGACAGGGTATGTCTCTCCTGCAAAGTGGGCTGCCAGTTAATGTCTTGGAACTCAACGATTTTGGATTGCCCTTCACGATTCGGTTATTTCGACGGCTAAAGGTGCTGGAGATTTGGTAAGAGCTAGGGACTACAGGTCCTGGTGTATGAATGTCATGTGACGTGTCACCAGTAACAACGTCCGGATCCGAAGGACGGTGCACTTTATCTATCTATCTATCTATCTTCTGATACTGCGTCGGTCACATTTGACCATTACCGCAGGTGTATATTACATACACTCCCGGTTTTGCAGGAAATTCATTCCTGCAGATGATGCTTATGGCGCATGTTCGGGCCCCGAAATTTCATCGCTGCTGTCAGGGATCTAACATGGGACCTCTAGCATCAGAGGCAAGTGCACTAACCACTGAGCTATCACAAACTGCATTGCCTGAGGCTGGACAGGCTTAGATCCTCTAAGCGGTTTACCAGTAGTCGGAAAATTTTAAAATGCTGTTTCTAGTTTTGCTTTTTTTTAACAATCAAAAGCTATTGATCTATCATCGAATTCATGTGCATCACGGTTATTCATTCATTTGGAGGAGAGGCCGAAAATGACGTCACAAAAATGTGGTCTCAAAAATCACCGTTTCAAGCTGTTTCTCTGCATCCTCTCGTCTGTTTGGGTCTAAAGTAGCCCTCAGTACTTCAACAAGCGTTGCCACGTCCATTCTTTTCACGAAAGTGCTCTATAACTGTTCAAAATTTGTTGACAGAGAACCTTGAAGCGGCGACTTCGCGTGTTCGAGAACGCGCGGAAAGAGAAAGAAACACTTGTGGTAGTCGTAAAAATTTTGGAGCGCTTTTTTCCCCTTTTATTTAGAAATTAAAAAAAGAAACTGATTTTTCTACCAATGAAAATGTATGTTTTTATGCTGCCCTTTGCTAAGATTTTGTAGTGGTGTTTTTTTTTTTTTTTTACGACATAACAAGGGAGATTGTCTACGCCCACGGGCGTAGGCGTAGACTATCTAAAGTAGATTGGTTCCCTTGTCGTAAATGTCTCCGCTAGGTGGCTACAACATAACGATTGGTAGCTAGCAGAAGCCATTACGTCTATTTATAGCATAAGCACTGACGCGGTATTGGAAATACCCGAGTTCAACAAGGTTAACTGCTGTGTCAGTCATACCTGATGAAAGAAAAAAGATCGATACTTAGTATACTGAAATAATTTACAATAATTTATTTTACATAGACCAGTAACATTCTTATCATTATCTTGAAATATGTATCTTTTTAACACTCGCAGATACAATTTACACTGAGTAATACACAGCCAGCTGGCCCACTTCTGCAGTATTTTAAATTAACAGACGCGCTCTTGTAGGCATGCGCAGTGGTAAGAGTAGGATTCTCTACCTCAAATCAATGTAACCGCTACCTATCGTTATGTGCGTACCGAAGGGGAGGTAATAACGAAGGGGAACCAATCTACTATGACTTTGCTCCGGAAGCATTTAAGCAAAGGTTACGACTGGTTGAACGAGTTCCTGTCGACTGGTCATCATAGTTATTTGTTACAATTATTAAAACCCGGTAATTACCGGAACGCTGCCTTAAGGTTATCAGAATCAGAATTGTTACTGGAGACACGTCAAATGACATTCATACACCAGGACCTGTGATGTGGAAAGTTAGTCCCTAGCTCTAACCAAAGAGGTAAATTTAACTACAGAATCATCAGCACCTTCAGCTGTCGAAATAATCGAATCGGGAAGGGCATTCCAATCTCCAATGGTTCTGGGGAAGAACGACTCTTTATACATGTCAGTTCTTGAAGTAAGAGTAGAAGTAAAACAAAGATCAGGAATTGATACAATTAACTTACTCCATCCATAAAAGACACCAAAGGGAAAAAATACAAACATTAAGCGACCAGACCATAATGGAAACCTAAACAAAGGAAGGCCATATGGACAGTTACTTTCCCACAAAATGGCCATATGGCCATCCAAAATTAAAAGACACAAGTGATACACACAGTAAGTAACAAACAACAACACAAATAAATCGCCACAGAAGAGCCGCCTTGGAACGGTCAGTGGAAGATTTCCACTGGGGGGCTTAAATCGATTTTACGTGGCCACAATCCTCGCCCTTACTTCCGTCGCGATTTAGACAAATAATTTGTTCAGTCCGCATGAAGGCCTCCTATCTCATCAGTGCAACATCTCCGTGAACACAGAAATCAAAGAACCACAGAGGTGAGACAACGGTGAGGACTCGACAGCAAGAAACCACTGAAATGCTGGAGCAAAAGAAAACCAACAGTTAGACTCCGATGAGCCCGACCAGAGACAGAGCATCAGGCACCAACCAACATTATCTCTTTAATTTTCAATAAGCCTTTACGTTGGAGCCGTCATAGAATTCGAGGCCTGACCCACCGGCGTGCAATTAAAGAGGGAAGCAAAGTTGCCAACCGTGATTGGGTTAACTACCATGCATGCAGTCTGTCGTATAATATCCATGTTGTACCCAATCTTTTTATATCGAAGAATGATTTTACGAAATTGGGTGCTGAAGTCATTGCGGTTATATATTTTTCTGAATTTATATACTAAGTCACCATAAAATTCGGGTTCCGATAGACCTTGTTGCAGAAGAGATTTAAGTCCAATATTGAATTTTGAAATTAAATCAGAATGGCGTCTATAAAATTTTGAAAAGGCTTTGCGTAGTTTATGGTACCGATAACCCTGATTAAGAAGTTTAGCCGTTAATAATTTATTACGAGTGTTGAAGTCAGTTACATGACTAAACACTCTAGCAAATCGAATTAATTGCGAAATATAAACGCCATAGGATGGCGCACGAGGAACATCACCATCCAAAAAAGGAAAATTTACAATCTCAAAATCAAAGTCATCGCGTTTATCATAAATTTTGCACGAAACAAATCCATCTACAATAGATAGATGTAAATCCAAAAACGGGGCCTCGGTATCAGAAGAATTTGCTTTATTTAACTGAAGTTCTAGGGGGTAAATCTGACTGATCAAACCATCAAAATAGGTATTATCAATATTTAATAAATCATCTAAATATCTAGAAGTAGAGCTAAAAGCTTCAATAATTTCAGATTGGTTATCAATGGAAAGCGACAAAATGAAAAGTAGAAGTAAAACAAAGATCAGGAATTGATACAATTAACTTACTCCATCCATAAAAGACACCAAAGGGAAAGAAATACAAACATTAAGCGACCAGACCATAAAGGAAACCTAAACAAAGGAAGGCCATATGGACAGTTACTTTCCCACAAAATGGCCATATGGCCATCCAAAATTAAAAGACACAAGTGATACACACAGTAAGTAACAAACAACAACATAAATAAATCGCCACGGAAGAGCCGCCTTGGAACGGTCAGTGGAAGATTTCCACTGGGGGGCTTAAATCGATTTTACGTGGCCACAATCCTCGCCCTTACTTCCGCCGCGATTTAGACAAATAATTTGTTCAGTCCGCATGAAGGCCTCCTAACTCATCAGTGCAACATCTCCGTGAACACAGAAATCAAAGAACCACAGAGGTGAGACAACGGTGAGGACTCGACAGCAAGAAACCACTGAAATGCTGGAGCAAAAGAAAACCAACAGTTAGACTCCGATGAGCCCGACCAGAGACAGAGCATCAGGCACCAACCAACATTATCTCTTTAATTTTCAATAAGCCTTTACGTTGGAGCCGTCATAGAATCTGAGGCCTGACCCACCGGCGTGCAATTAAAGAGGGAAGCAAAGTTGCCAACCGTGATTGGGTTAACTACCATGCATGCAGTCTGTCGTATAATATCCATGTTGTACCCAATCTTTTTATATCGAAGAATGATTTTACGAAATTGGGTGCTGAAGTCATTGCGGTTATATATTTTTCTGAATTTATATACTAAGTCACCATAAAATTCGGGTTCCGATAGACCTTGTTGCAGAAGAGATTTAAGTCCAATATTGAATTTTGAAATTAAATCAGAATGGCGTCTATAAAATTTTGAAAAGGCTTTGCGTAGTTTATGGTACCGATAACCCTGATTAAGGAGTTTAGCCGTTAATAATTTATTACGAGTGTTGAAGTCAGTTACATGACTACACACTCTAGCAAATCGAATTAATTGCGAAATATAAACGCCATAGGATGGCGCACGAGGAACATCACCATCCAAAAAAGGAAAATTTACAATCTCAAAATCAAAGTCATCGCGTTTATCATAAATTTTGCACGAAACAAATCCATCTACAATAGATAGATGTAAATCCAAAAACGGGGCCTCGGTATCAGAAGAATTTGCTTTATTTAACTGAAGTTCTAGGGGGTAAATCTGACTGATCAAACCATCAAAATAGGTATTATCAATATTTAATAAATCATCTAAATATCTAGAAGTAGAGCTAAAGGCTTCAATAATTTCAGATTGGTTATCAATGGAAAGCGACAAAATGAAGTCTCTTTCATAACAATACAAGAACAGATCAGCCACAAGAGGTGCGCAATTAGTACCAATCGGAATACCCACAATTTGTCTAAATAACTTAGTACCGAATCTAATATAAATATTGTCAAGTAGAAAGGTGAGGGCATCACACACTTTCTGACATGACCAAAGTGTATAATTCTTTTGCTCTTTAGAAGTGAAAAATGCATTTCTGACATTACATGCAAGATAGAGAGAATCTTCTCTGTGAAAAGCCCATTCAATTAAATCATTAAGCTTTTCTTTTATAAGATTATGAGGAAGTGTAGTGTAAAGAGTGGAAAAATCGTAGGTAGACAGACTAGAAGCAGGAAAATGTCTAGATTTCAATTTATTTAAAACCTCATTCGAATTTTTTATAGACCAAAACAGATAAAACCTCATTCGAATTTTTTATAGACCAAAACAGATTTCTTCCTGATCTTTCAAAGACTTTATCACAATATTTAATTACATGCGTTTTAATAGCAGTAAGACAGGAAGTTAATAATTTAGAAAGTTCAGTGGTAGTGCAAGAACTAGAATTTGCAATAAACCGTGCTTTGTAAGGTTTTTTATGAAGTTTTGGTAACCAGTATAGCGTAGGAAGCTTGTCTTGGCCTTCGTTTACACACACAGCAAACTTATTGGCTGAAAGACAAACATGTTTATCTACTATAGCTCTCTCTTCAGCCAAAGGCTGAAGTTCATAGGCCTTAGTACCACCAAGCTCCTGCTTAAGCGTGTTAACATAGTGGAGCCGTCACACAACGACGACGTTGTTAGCGGCCTTCTTATGAAATTCTTGAATACCTAGTTTAAGATGACGTAAAGACGTCTTGGGCTTAGGAGGTAATAAGTTAGTATTTTGAGAATAGAAAGAAATGCGTTTATTCCCTAGTCTTAAAATGCTAAGTTTCCAGTCCTTTAGTGCTTTATACTCAACATACTCTCGCTTACACCATCGATTACCGAATTCATTCAAGGAAGCAGCGATTTCATCTCTACATTTACTGAAATCAATTTTAGAAGGAAACCGATATTTCGGTCCTTTAGAAATTATATTCCTTATCCTAGAATCAGGAATAATTTTCAAATTGTCAGTAATTACATGACCAGCAGCAGGATAGCAATACTTTGAGTTTTTACAATCACATGAATCAGGAGTATTAGTATCAATATCAAGATCTGAAACAAGTTTATTGAAATTAAAAATGATAGATCTAACAGGTTTGTTATATTTATAGCAAATTATAGGTGTTTCAGTATTTTGAAAATAAGCAGGAATGGAAGAAAGCACCGATCTCTCACGGAAGATACTGGGCAAATCTATAAAATCCATACCCTTATTAATGAAGGATATTTTGAAGAAATGACGTTTATGATTAATTTCAGAATCAATGTAAGGACGGAGAGTATGCTGAGTATAGCCTCTAGTTAAGAGAGCCGCATCATATAACTGATGAGAACTATCGTAGAATTTATTCGCCTCGGTGTCCAGAAGACGTAAAACAGAAACGGGTAATGGACTTAAAAATGAAAGCATAGAGTGGCGTCCATGATTTAATAATATAATTGACAGTCACTTCAGTCTGAAACGCCAACTAATGATGATTTCTACAGTGTCTAGCTTGGAGAACAAGGTCATCTGTTGGAATGCTGGACCTTTGTATAAAGGATTAGCCTACTGTCTTTTCTCCTTTTCTAGAGAGACTCCCATTTTAATTTTCGCAGTATTCCAGTCATGCTCCCAGTTTCAAAGCAGTAATTGCCTGTTAAAAATCTAGCAGTTCTATTCTGAACTTTCTCAATTTCATCGTTAAGGGCCACTCTACTGGGGTCACAGATACAACTACCATATCGCAAGAATGGGCGAACAAGACCTTTATATGCAGCCTCTTTTACATCCTGAGGGCACTGATGAAGATTTCGCCTCAGGAAACCAAGCGTTCTATTTGCCTTAGTACACATGTTGCTAATATGAGTATTCCATCACAAGTTGTGTGAGATTGTCATTCCAAGGTATTTAATGGAGTCCACATTCTTGAGGAGCGTTCCCTCTAAGGTGTAAGAAGTCTCATATATTAGATCTCTTCCTTATTATCTGCATAATATTGCATTTAATTGGCTGAAATCTGATGCCTCATTTTCGGGCCCAACATCCTAATCTATTTATGTCAGCCTAAAGTTTGAATGAGTCATCTGTTTCTCTAATTTCCCGGTAACAAACACAGTCACCTGCGAACAGTCTTATTTCTGAGTCGATGTCAGTGGAAATATCATTGATGTACATGGAGAACAAAAATGGACCAAGAACGGTCCCTTGCGGGACTCCAGACAAAACCGGAGCCCACTATGAAGATTCACCATTAACAACAACCCGCTGTTTTCTGTAGACGACCCGCTGTTTTCTATTATCACATGTGATGTGGATACATGAATGCTCTCCCGCTTGCAAAATAAGCATATATTCGTGGATAATATGCTGTTGACTTTGCTCTCATAATACAGCACATCTAGTCTCTTTCATGTTTTTGTTAGCCGGCAAACTGGAACGATTTTTTTGAGTCTGCCTTAAAACAGTAATGATGCGTAATGTAGCGCAATGATGCGTAATGATGCGTAATGTAGCGTAAAGATGAAAAATTTATGTCCGAAAATGACCAGCTATCTTTGTTACCAACTTTTTACTCCAAAGTGTCTAAACTTTTAACTCCAAAATGTCTAAATTAAATAATATGGGTGCGTAAATGTACCGGAACGGACCAATGTCCTCCCGATTTTTACTTTTTTTTTTAGATATTTGTGTCACAGAGGTCGGTTTTCCAGTACCGGTAAATATATATCAACGGTATTTCGTAGGACTGGATATGGAAACTATACTTATTTTTCCTATCGACCAATCAGTACTGCGGTTTTATAATTTTGTATGTGAGACGACGCATGATTGGTGTTCCGATAGCCGATAACCTTTGCTAACCTTTCCTTCACTTTACGCGGTTTTGACACAAAGAAAATTTCCATCAGCTTCACGCTGAAGATGACAATTTTCGATATATTGTGGTGGTTTTCATAACCACAGTTAATTTATTGATATAGCCAGGTATGCCATTGTATTTCGTGTTGCCCTGTTTATGCCCATTTAACTGAAAACTAGTATCGCCAGTTCTCGACAACACAGATTGACAGCTGTCAAATGTACGATCATTTCCTGTGCCTTTTGTTTACAGTCTATTGGCACATATATATGTTGGTACCTACCAAAATGGAACAGCGAAAGCTCGATCATTATAGCAGCTGCTTCGATATTGTCCCTCCTATAATATGTATTTCTTTATTTGAAAGGTTATTGCTATTGTCATATAATTTCGTGGTTTTACCATAGTTGATAGTTATCACCTATGCAACCCGGTGTAACATAAGATAATAATATCTTCTACACTCCGTTGTAGAATGATCTGTCTGTATTGTTCGTCCGTCCGTCTGCAACTGTGTCTGTTATCTGTATTGTATGTTATGTGTATTGTTCTGTGATCGGTGTCACATTGTTGTCTTTTGTATGTTGCAGGCACCCTCTATTTTCATCATATATATATATATATATATATATATATCATCGAACAACCATCAACATAAACTCATAAACCATATACGGAGTTTATTGTATTTATGACCCCTGTGTCATTGGAGCCCCCAGTGAGGATCGAACAACCATCAACATAAACTCATAAACCATATACGGAGTTTATTGTATTTATGACCCCTGTGTCATTGGAGCCCCGGCGAGTTTAAGGGTGTCTGGCAGTTATTCCATCATTGTTTACATCACATAGATAGATCTAATCACTATATGATTACATCAACTACCAACTCAACATGAATCAGCAGTCAGCGACCGTTTAATAGTCACAGGATTGTGTGATACGTGGATTTGTGTTGTATTAAAATATATAAAAACATGGCCATTATCATTCGACACGCGTGTTCAATTTGATAGTGTTAATAAAAGACTGTGTTGTCATATCACAGCCTATGAAATAGGAGGAGTCCTTCCACCATGTTTATTCTTCAATATTATCTGTGACCGGGTGCACATACTCTATCTGTGATATTTTCGTGTTTGATTATGTGTTTATTTGTGTTGTATCGTTTTTATTGTGTATGATCATGATCTTATAGCTTTTGTTTCTCATAGATCTGTCTATCAGAAACAAAAGAATGGAAAAAGGCCTTTCATACATGTTTTTCTTTTAATTCTTGTCATGTTTATGTGTGAGGGGAATTTCAGTGAAATTTTCTTCATGGATGAATATTGACGGGTTTGTATTGTGTTGAATGTCCTTTATCTTGTTTTGTGCGCTGTTTATTTTTATTGTCATTGACTGATCAATATGGGCCATTTTTGAGTTGTTATGGGTGTCATGGAGGAGCAAATTCTTTCCTTGTAGTGAGTTTGACTCCAAGGAGCAAATTCTCTCCTTGAAAAAAATTTTTGTCTCCAAAGGAGCAAATTCTTTCCTTAAAAACATAAAAATGCACCCAAAGGAGCAAATTCTTGCCTTAAAGGAGCAAATTCTTGCTTTTTAGGGTCAGGATCTGTGTTTTCAGATTATTTTTGTGAGTGAAATGTTCATTTACACTTAATGGCCACTAGTTGTCTTATGATCTTATGTTTGTGTTGTGATTTTTGTGATTTTAGATCTGTCTATCAAGTGTATACACTTATATATTGCTTGCTAGAGATTATCACAGCACTGCATGTTTCACAACAGCACTAACACTGTATAACAGGCCATTATCATAAGTCCATGGATGTAAGTAAAGAGTGATTGATATTTTAAAGGCCCTTTCTCCCCTATCGCCCTGTGTTTCATTTGCATGATATTTCAGGCTAAGTGAAGTGACTGTGTTCTATTATCCCGGTTTCCCATACAGTTTTCCTGTCATGCTAAACAGCCTTTTTAGCTGCTGGAAGATGGAAATATAAGGTAAGTTATATATTTTGCAATTAATTGTCATTATTAGTTGTAGAAAATATTCTGAATATTCCATATTTAGTGTTTTTCATTCTTCAACACTATCAGAGTAGCATATTTGTGTTTCTGCTTTCTTTATCACATGTCTCTTGCCAGTATATCAAAATATCTAAGAGACAATCCTGTCACTCTACCATCTAGCACACAGGATACTACTGTCATAATTGTGTCAGACAGTAAAGGCTATTATGTCCGAAAGCACGTGAACTAGAGCTGTCAGTGAAACTGACTAGGGCCCCGGCAGCGCTATCAGAGGAGTAGGAAAATGTTGATGTTAAAAAAGACGTTTTTTTTTTCCTTTCACCTCTAAGTATGACCTTGACCTTTGAGGTACGGACCTGGGTCTTGCGCGTGACACACTGTCACATTATGATTAATATTTCTGCTAAGTAATATTTAAATCCATCCAGGTATAAGAAAGTTATAGATCACAATAAAAAAGACGCTTTTTTGACCTTTTATCTCTAAGTATGACCTTGACCTTTGAGGTACGGCTGTGGGTCTTGCGTGTGACACTTCGTCACATTATGGTTAACATTTCTGCCAAGTAATATTTAAATCCATCCAGGAATAATAACAAAGTTATTAATTGGACACAGGAAAGACCCTTTTTTGACCTTTAACCTCTAAGTATGACCTTGACCTTTGAGGTACGGACCTGAGTCTTGCGCGCAACACTCCATCACATTATGGTTAACATTTCTGCCAAGTAATATTTAAATCCATCCAGGAATAAGAAAGTTATGGAGGATAAAAAAATTTGTGGACAGACAGACGGACAGTCGGACAGACAGACAGACAGACAGACGGACGGACAGAATGATGCCAAGCAATATTTAAATCCATCCAGGAATAATAAAAAGTTATGGAGGATAAAAAAATTTGTGGACGGACAGACGGACAGACGGACGGACAGACAGACAGACAGACGGACGGACAGAGTGATTACTATAGGACACCCACACTTTCAGTGCGGGGCCCTAATAAGGAGCAAGAGCCAGAAAGATGCATTATTTGGGAATCGTGCCCAGGGCGATCCAGTGAGCAAGCTGCTACTTTTATCTTGCGCAACATTGAAAGCTGGAAAAAGAATTATGGTAAGTTACTTATTTTAGTTTGGACAGGTACTTGTGACCTTACTTGTAAAATTGATGACCCTTCTGAAAAATCAAAAAGAAAGAAATTTATTGACCTTAGTGGCACTACACTTGATTATATTACTAATCAGTATGAAAAAGTTTTGTCCCTAAATGATGATTCTGTAAAAGTTCTCATTTTAGAGGTCCCTTACTATTCAATTTCAATTTGGAATTTCAGTAGAGGCTGTCTTTTCAGTGATTTTTATAGGGATCATGATTCCATCTTAAAAGAAAGAATAGACAGCTTAAATGACAAAATAAAGTTATTAAATAGAACATACGGGTCATCCCAAGTTCCTAGATTTAGTGCAGATTTGATTGCCTGCAGGAAAGCAAACAAGAAGTCTATAAAAACTGTGTCTTACAGTTTGCTGCTTACAGACGGCATTCACCCTGGTGATGATTTGTGCAAACACTATATCAGAAGATTGGTGAACACAGTGATCTGTAAGCTGTGCTTTCATTAATCGGCTACTTGTAAATTACATGCCTGTGTTGAGAGTACCAATATTGCTTATATGTTAAAGCAAATAATTTCATTTTGCTTTACTTACTTCGGTAGTGTAATGGTGCATACGGTTTTTGTGATCCAACGTCTTGTGTAGCAAATGCGCTGAACTTGACGCACTTAAACCCTAAGCTCTATTAAATTTACTACTTTGTAAGTACCCTTCTATTGTGTGTGTTATTGTTAGCTAGTTATTGTGCTCTCTACATTGGTAGTGATTTTTGTGGCTTACTTACAATACTTGGTGTTTGTGATTTGGTTTAAACATAATTACATGGATACCACAGGGTGATTTCCTTTTCCCCCTTCCATTACCTTTTATTTTTTGTAATAGCCATAGATTAATTTCAGTATTTAAATTTAATTATTTGATATATTAATTACTAGTCTTCAGATAACTGGTCTTACCAATTTTCATAATACCCAATTATCATGGCTAAAAATACTGAAAAGGGATTTAATTTGACAGAAATGGTAAAAACCATTAATGAAGTTGCGGACTATAAAGTCTTGACAAGGGAAGAATATGAGTTGCTTTTGGCACGAGCTTCATCTTCTAATCGGGGTACACAAAATACCAGTGAACACAACACCTTTGTTAAATTTCCACCTCCAGCATCAGGTAGACCCAAAATTGTCAACCCTGGTGCAGGAGCTAGTCCAAGGTTAAATTTACTTCAAAATACCTTGTTGCAAAATACATGTACTGGTAATTTTCAGAACACATATGTTCCCAAACTGCCAATATTTAGTGGCTCAGAAGAACCACAAAAAGGGGAAGCATCGTATGAAGTGTGGAGTTTTGAGGTAAAATGTTTAAAGAATTGAGCCAATTTACCCGAACATCTTCTTTTCCAATCTATTCGAAATTCCCTAAGGGGAACAGCAAGAGATATGTTGGTTTTTTTGGTTGAACATGCGACAGTGGATGAAATCCTAGAAAACTTAGATGGTTTCTTCGGAAATGTTTTTACTAGTGAAACCTTGATGCAGTCTTTTTTATAGTGACTGCCAAAAGGACAATGAATCTATTGTTATTTATGGATCAAGGTTAGAACAAACACTGTCAAGGGCAGTATCTTTCGGACATATAGATGCCGTAGCAAAGGATGCTATGTTACGTAGCAAGTTTTGGACAGGTTTTAAAAGTCAAACCTTAAAAAACTCCAAGCGGCATTTGTATGGCAGTGTCAGAGATTTTAAATCATTATTAAGGGAAATAAGAAAAGTTGATGTTGAGGAATCTAGTGTAAAACCTCCATCTAAAAAGCCTGCCCATCAACTTATTGGACAAGTGTCCGCTGAGGATACCAACACTCAGCTGTTGAAACAGATGAGTGAATTAATGGGCCGTATGAAGGCAATGGAGGTTAGGTTGGAACAGCAGAGTAAGGCTCTTGCTGAAGCGAAGAAAGATTCTTCGAGTCAGCAAAGCTTTTCTTCTGGCGGTTTCAGAGGCCGAGGTTATAGTAGAGGCTCATATGGAGGAGGTTATGGCAGGGGTTATCAGTATGATAACTCCCAAAATAATAACTCCTATAGAGGTAACAAGGGCGGTCGTTCCGGAAGAGGTTATGGCAGGGGTTGTCAGTATGATAACTCACAAAATAACAACTCCTATAGAGGTTACAGGGGCGGTCGTTCCGGAGGAGGTTATCGTGGTGGTTCCAACGGCCGTGGAGCATACCACGATGACAGCTCTGCCGGAAATACCGGTCATTTAAACTAGCATCTTCCTCTGTTGCTGGGCAAACGGAGGGAGCCACAGTTAATTCTCAACATGGCCCAAGTGTATCAATTGATACAAAACCGAATTTATATACTAGGTTAGTTGGGAGTGCCAACGAAGGAGAATTTGTTATATGTGGAGTTAAGACAGTTGCTCTAATTGACACTGGCTCCATGGTAACATCTATCTCTGAGACCTTTTACTCTTCAATGGACCCTAAACCAGATTTGCACAACATCAGTGAATTCGGCTTTCATTGTCCGTTTCAAGTGCCACTGGTGATAAACTTCCATATAAGGGTTTTATTGAAGCAGATGTGTCTGTAACCTGCTTGGGAAATAATAGTTTTATTGTGCCAGTGCTTGTTGTAGCCGACACTGAGTATAATAGTGAGGTACCAGCCATTATTGGTACCAATGTTATTAGATTGTGCAAACAATCAGATCATGAAACTGATGTTCCCAATGAGTGGCAAACAGCATTTGATAGTTTGTGTGATGACACAATACCTGTCAGAACTACCAATAATTATGGTATTCGTTTAGCTCCTGGTGAAGTTAAAACTATACATGGTATTGTTCGTGGCACAAAAGATATTCAAAATGCTGTGACAGAACATACAGAAGGCACATTATCAGGTAATTTGACAATATGCCCAAGAGTAGTTTCTTTAAAAGCACATGGTGCGACTGTTCGTGTTCCAGTCCGGGTCTGTAATTTATCTGCTAGAGCAGTAGAGATTCCTCCAAAATCTTTATTGTGCTCTCTTTCTAGTGTCAATGTAGTAGATTCATGGACACCTGATTCTACACAGAAACAGGAACATAAGTCTATGGCTACATCTTTAGATGATATAGGCATCAAGATTGAAAGTGAAAATCTAAATGCTGACCAGTTATTGAGAGCAAAACAAGTTCTTGGTGACTGGTCACATATTTTTTCTACAGGTCCTACAGACTTGGGTAGAACAGATGCCGTTAAACATAAAATAAATTTAACGGATAATGTTCCTCTTAAAGACCCTTACAGGAGAATCCCTCCAGGATTATACGAAGAAGTGCGACAATATTTGAAGGAAATGCTTGAGGCAGATGCAATCCGTCCATCCAGTAGCCCATATTCTTCAAATGTTGTTCTTGTTCGTAAGAAGGATGACAGTCTTCGTTTTTGTATAGACTTCAGGAAATTGAACAGTCGTACTACTAAAAATGCTTACACATTACCACGCATTGATGACACCATAGATACATTACTTGGTGCAAAATACTTTTCAAAACTGGATTTGCGGAGTGGCTATTGGCAAGTCGAAATTGACGAAGCCGATAATTACAAGACTGCATTCACCGTTGGAAATCTGGGCTTCTGTGAATGCAATCGCATGGCATTTGGACTAACTAATGCCCCAGCCACATTCCAACGGTTAATGGAGCGTTGTATGGGTGAAATGAATCTCAAGGAATGTCTTATATTCCTTGATGATATTTTAATTTTTTCGGAAACTTTCGAAGAACACATTTCTAGGCTTGAAGCTGTTTTTAGCCGTTTAAATAATCATGGTTTAAAACTAAAAGCATCTAAATGTGAGTTTTTTAAGAGTTCAGTTAGATACCTTGGCCATGTTGTCAGTGAAAAGGGAGTTGAAACCGATCCCGACAAGATAGAAGCTTTAATCTCTTGGCCTCAGCCGACTAATGTAAAAGAGCTTCGTTCATTCTTAGGTTTCACAGGCTATTACAGGCGTTTTATCAAAGACTATGCACGCATTGTGAAACCTTTGAATGATCTTCTTATAGGGCGTCCTACTATTAAAATCTCTGACCAATCAAAGAAGAAGAAGAAGAAGAAGTCTGTTGCACCTTGGCAGTGGGGAAATGCTCAACAATTAGCTTTTAATACTTTAAAAGATAAGTTATCTTCACCTCCTGTCTTGGCTTATGCCAATTTTTCGAAACCGTTTATACTCCACACTGACGCTTCTTGTGATGGTTTGGGAGCAGTGTTATACCAAGAGCATGATGGCATCGAGAAAGTCATCGCCTATGCCAGTAGAGGTCTGAGAAATAGTGAAAAGCTCTATCCAGCCCATAAACTGGAATTTTTTTGTCTCAAATGGGCTGTGACAGATAAGTTTCATGATTATTTATATGGTAACACTTTTACAGTGTGCACCGATAATAATCCTTTAACTTATGTGTTAACCTCTGCAAAACTTGATGCTACTGGCCATAGGTGGTTGGCTTCTCTTGGCTCTTATAATTTTCAATTAAAGTATAAGAGTGGTAAGTCCAACGGAGATGCTGACGGTTTGTCAAGAAGACCTCAGCAAACAGTACAGTTATTTCCAGAGGCAGTGAATGCTATTTGCCAGTCATACACTGTCCAAAGAAATACATGTCCATATGTTGAAACATTGCTTGTTTCGAAAGATGACGATGTCTTAGACACACTTTCAACCCATTCTCCGGGTTCTTCTCCAGTTTCATCTGAACTTAAAGATATTAACTGATCAAGGGAACAGCTTGCGGATCCAAGCACTGCCAGGATAATCAGTTTACTTAAAACTGGTTTTAGTCCCGAGTACAGTGATCTCAAGACAGAAACGCCTACTGTTTTAAAATATCTTCGTGAGTGGAAGAAATTTACACTGGTTGATGGTGTTCTGTACAGAAACACCGTATTAGATGGACAGAATACTCGTCAACTGGTATTGCCTGCTCATTTAAGGGATACTGTCTTGAGACACTTGCACGATGACCTAGGTCACCAAGGGCGTGATCGAACAATGTCCTTGGTTCGCCAGAGGTTCTATTGGCCAGGTCTAGAAAGTTGTGTCGAACAGAAGATAAAGAATTTTGTTCGGTGCATTCAACGAAAGACTGTTCCAAAACCAAGTGCTGAACTTGTGAACATTGTCACTACTCAGCCAATGGAACTGGTTTGTATAGATTTTCTTTCATTGGAGAGGTCAAAGGGCGGTCATGAAAACATTCTAGTGATCACTGACCACTTCACAAGATACGCCCAGGCCTTTCCAACGAGAAACCAGTTAGCAAAGACAGTTGCTAAAGTCCTTTTTGAACAGTTTATCGTTCATTATGGCTTCCCTGCTCGGCTACATAGTGATCAGGGAAGAAATTTTGAATCTTCTGTCATAAGGGAGTTATGCAGTCTGGCTGGTGTTCAAAAGTCGAGGACCACACCATACCACCCTATGGGAAATGGTATGGTTGAAAGGTTCAACCAGACGCTTTTGAACATGCTCGGCATACTGCAAGACAACCAGAAACAAGATTGGAAATCCTACGTGGCTCCGTTAGTTCATTCTTATAATGCTACCAAACATGATTCCACTGGATACTCTCCATTTTTCTTAATGTTTGGTAGACACCCCGTCTTGCAGTGGATGCATATTTAGGCCTACAAAGCCCAGCTCAGCCAGATTCTTCAAGGGAACACTATGTTTCCAAATTGAAGAAGCGACTGAACTTTGCTTATAAGGTCGCTGCAAGGGAAGCTGAAAAGAGTGCCAACCGCAATAAATCAAATTATGATTTAAAAGTAAGAGAAGCAACTCTAGATATAGGGGACCATGTTTTAATTAGAAATGTTGGATTGCGGGCAAGCATAAATTGGCAGACAAGTGGGATAAACACCCGTATGTTGTCACTGGTATACCTGATAAAAATGTGCCTGTGTTTACTGTTCAGAGAGAATCAGTTGATTCAACAGTGAAAACATTACACAGGAACATGCTGTTACCATTTTCAGTCATACCGGGTATATCAGAGACAAATGTAGAGCCAACTCAGAATGTAAGTCCCGAAACTAAGAAAGTTACCACCAGAAGACAGAAAGCTGTATCCATTTCTGACTCTGATCCTGATTCAGAATCAGATGAATCTGACTATGTCCCGAGATACATTCCTCCCCATAGGAGGAATGGGAGAATAAATTTACCTATTGGTGTTTCATCTCGTGATAGTGCTGAAAGGTCTATTACAATCAATGATTCTTCTTACCAAGATTCATACAGTAGTGCAGTTATTAGACCATCAGCAGCCATAGGTAGAAGTCAGTTAGACACGACAACTACTCAGGAGTCTGATCCATTAGTTAGTCATGGCCATCAATCTTCTGTAGGTAGAACTATGGATCAGTCTGAGCAGTCAGTTGTAGGTACAGAGCAGGCAGAACAAGATATAGGACCCCGTAGATCAGGTAGAACTCGTCAGCCACCAGATAGATACGGTGATTGGTTGATGAATCAACAGTCTGTCCAGGAATGGTTTGTTTAATTTTCTTATACTGTTTTTATCAAATCCCATACCTTTTAATTTTCAATACAGGGGAGAATGTCATATCAGTAAAGTTTTCTCTGTTTTTGTCTCCTTGCTTTGATTTTGTATTGAACATATCCTGACCAAATTTTAAATGCTGAGTTTCAGATATATGTACTGTTGAATTTATGAGCATAAATTCTCATATATGTTGCGATACAAGTTGATTGTCTCACTTGCATATATATAAATAGATCAATACTGATTTGCTGTCAGTATTGAATTTTGTTTCAGTGTTGGCATATAAAGCTGTATCTGATTTGGATAGCTTTCCAATATCAGCAATCCAGTTTTCAGGATGCCAGCGATTAATAAGCATGTCTGTGATAAAGTACTATTCTGAATCTGTTTGTTTGAAGCTCAGCTATAACTCAGCTATCATTATTCAATGTAAATATATATTAATGTTTCAAAATGTCAGGAGCCATTTTTTCAAAGCAGGGGAGAATGTCACAGAGGTCGGTTTTCCAGTACCGGTAAATATATATCAACGGTATTTCGTAGGACTGGAGTTGGAAACTATACTTATTTTTCCTATCGACCAATCAGTACTGCGGTTTTATAATTTTGTATGTGAGACGACGAATGATTGGTGTTCCGATAGCCGATTACCTTTGCTAACCTTTCCTTCACTTTACGCGGTTTTGACACAAAGAAAATTTCCATCAGCTTCACGCTGAAGATGACAATTTTCGATATATTGTGGTGGTTTTCATAACCACAGTTAATTTATTGATATAGCCAGGTATGCCATTGTATTTCGTGTTGCCCTGTTTATGCCCATTTAACTGAAAACTAGCATCGCCAGTTCTCGACAACACAGATTGACAGCTGTCAATTGTACGATCATTTCCTGTGCCTTTTGTTTACAGTCTATTGGCACATATATATGTTGGTACCTACCAAAATGGAACAGCGAAAGCTCGATCATTATAGCAGCTGCTTCGATACTGTCCCTCCTATAATATGTATTACTTTATTTGAAAGGTTATTGCTATTGTCATATAATTTCGTGGTTTTACCATAGTTGATAGTTATCACCTATGCATCCCGGTGTAACATAAGATAATAATATCTTCTACACTCCGTTGTAGAATGATCTGTCTGTATTGTTCGTCCGTCCGTCTACAACTGTGTCTGTTATCTGTATTGTATGTTATGTGTATTGTTCTGTGATCGGTGTCACATTGTTGTCTTTTGTATGTTGCAGGCACCCTCTATTTTCATCATATATATATATATATATATATATATCATCGAACAACCATCAACATAAACTCATAAACCATATACGGAGTTTATTGTATTTATAACCCCTGTGTCATTTGTATAAAATACACACTGTTTCCATCTTTTACAACATTGTGCGTGCTCTTATTCATAAATAATTTTGCCAAATGTGGAATATGGTCAGTGCACAATAATCGCACCCTGTGCGTCAAGTGTTTGGAGCAGAAATAATTAAAACACAAGACTTAATAATTAGGTCTCTCACCGCTGTGGTTCGAGCCTGGTTCAGGTCATATATGTCAGACGCCAAGCTCTGCAACAAAGGACATGTGTTTTTTCTCTAGGCACTCCGGTTTTCGCCATCCTCTGATTAACCATCGACTCGATATAAGAGAAATATAAGCATGAAAGGGATGTGGGTACTCATTAGAACTGTCACGGATCACGGATTTTCATCAGACAGAAAACTCCGCTCCCAGACATAGGTTGTGTGCTTGAAGATCTTCATCAGAAAGCATCACGAAAACCCACCTATATAATTTTGACCCTCTTGAACCCCGTTTTATGTTGTAAAACTGGGATTTATAGGGGCAAACCTAATTTTTCTTATTCCGGTTCTAAAATATAGATTGTAGGTACTTGTTAGATGAGGCGGTTCTAACGAGAACCCACAATCTATATTTTCAGCAGAAGTAAAAAAAATATCACAATTTTTCATCTTATTTTTTTTTCAGTGGTAATATTTACAATGTGTTTGCATAGGCGAGTTTTCGTAATGAGTAGCCAATTTTCACCGCTTTAAACCCCATCCTCCACGAGGCGGTCCTAACAAGCGCCCACGATTTATTTTTGCAGTATATGTTTGCATTATGAAAAAGAAAAGTAGCCAATTTGGAGATGTAAAAAAATGTTATATATCGCAACAATATATCATAAGCAAAAAAATGCATCTTTACGCTACAATATGCATCATTACGCCACATTAAATCAAAGCACTGGGAGTACAGGTTGGGCTACTGTCTCTGAGTGTAGGTTGATAAATGACCCTGAACGGTAACTTAGACTGCTAACATGTCCTCTAACCCTGGACTGTAAGCAAATAGTGCAGACACTGTTAGGGGTTTACACTGTTTGCCAAGCCCAACCCATGATTCCAGCCATGGGTCTGTAGAAAAATCTATTACGTAAGACGTTGATTACGATAAAATTAACGTTGCTATTTTCTATTATTAGTTATCTGATTGGTGATCAGGATGCCGCGGGTTCGATACCTGCCATTTAGTGGAGATTGATCGTGAAATCTTTTCTATGGTGATTCTCTCCTTTCCGCTGATTCGAGAAGGGCAGTTGTCAGTTTCCTGACGAAAGAATGTGCACTACTTACGTACAAACCTGGCCAGGAAAAGTGTGGATAGGGTTAACTGACCGGCTAAAAATGTCCTAAATAGTGTTGACTGGGCCGTTAAACTCACAATACGAACAAGACATAAAATTGCTGATACTTTCAAAAACGTAACATCTTTAAAACGAGAGAGAAAGAGAGAGCGGTGGAAAAACATATGGGACCCGTCAAGCGATTTTGGTACTTATCGCCTATGCGAGCAACGCAGGTTCAGGCGAGCCTGCGCATCCGTGCAGTCTCGCCAGAACCTTCGTTGCTCGCTCATACAAGCAGCGAATCAAGGGGAACCTTCAGACAGAAAGCCATATCCCTGGTCCCTCTGAACGGCTGGGCATGCGCAGTTAAAATTTGTCATGACGGAATGCTCGAAGACCCAAATTCGCCTGGCGGGGCTCATATGTAGCGTGGAAACAAGAAAAGATCACCTGGAAGGGAGAAATAATAAGATTACCTCGCAGTATATGCAATCCATTTTACATTTCCCAAAACACACATAACACACGTAAGCTTTCGCCATTGTGAAAAGTGACCAAATGTAAAGCATGTCTATAACTTGGGGATTATAAGGACCAAATTTTAAGTGTAATTACTCTATTTTCTTTTGATGATTATAGAATATGGCAGGAGTCTTTGACGTTAATGTTCTTTGATGTCTGATCTTCTTAATTTAACAAACCAAATAAATACAAATGAACGGACTTCAACGTGTGAATTTTAATGACTTTACAATTCGACACGTGTCTTTATTATGTCTTATCTGCTTTAATTGATATGGTGTTAATCCATAATGGCATTTTGTTAAACTACTGATACCCGCCCATCTCACTTCAGGTGTGAAAATCTTCACTTAATATAAATCAACACGAACACTTATCGCGCGCCCAATTAAAGAAGGTGAGAAAATCATTTAATAGAGAAAGAAAGAAAAATTAAAATGAGTCTAAGGAAATATTGGACTTATCACAGTTTTGATTGAATATGACATAAGTTGTGATTGTGTATTCTTTGAACAATATTTTTGTGTTCTTTCCCTTACATTGCAAGTATAATGGTTAAGTCGTTAAACCTAATAAGATGTAGGGGTTATATAGGTACCCTATACATTATTTTTATGGTTATACTCCAAATCATAATTGTGGTACAGTTTGAGCCGCCACGATGATAAGAGTACGTATTTGCAATCTATGTTTGCAGTAGAATTACGAAATTTTGTCATATATTACATAGAAATGTTATCGCATGTTATCGGGTAAATGAGTCCGTGAAATGAACATTCCTCTAAACTCGAACCCATCAATACCGGTATTGATGGGTCCGAGCTCTAAAACACATTTTATGCGGATACAAAATGGGGTTTACGGGGGTATTCATTATTTTTAAATTTATACATAGTTTTGTGCTCCATTCTTCACGCAGGCAGAGGTCCATATGTCATGCAACTATGATCATGTTTACCAAAAAGCAACTCTAGAAGATGACCGGCTCTGTATTTGAATTTTCATAATAAATTGGCAATGTAAGCATCACACTCAGTTAGTTTATCTCCACCATGGATCGCGAAAACCTCACTGGGAGTTAGTAGTTGGGATACTGGCTGTGGTTATCAGGATGCGGGTAAAAAGCTATATCTGTTCTGGAGTAAATATAAATTCATAAAATAGGCTGCATTACGCATCATTATACCTTTTTAGTCATCATTAAGCTACATTACGCATCATTACGCCACATTACGCATCATTACTGTATTTAGGCACATCGATTTTTTTCATAAGGTTAACCTAGAATGCGAAATGAAAGGTTTACCAAGAACGCGAAATGATAATGTTAACATGCACGTAATCCCCGTGAGGGGGTGTTGCAGTATATAAAGAAAGAAACCTAGAATGCGAAATGAAAGAAATCGTAAATGAAGGCATGTAGTACAGGTAGTTGTAATCAGTAATATTGTTTTTATGCACATTGGCGAGAACATTTGGAAATCCTTATTTGTAATCTGTGACTGTTTTACTCGTACATATTAACTGACACATTATTACAACATACACCTGATAAGTTTTGTCATTTTACTTTCTAGTCCATTACACAAATTAGTATGTGCTGAGCGTAGACTCAAGCTTTTTGTGAAAGCTAATACTTGTAAATGGGTCACCGGAAGACCGAAATCCACCGAAATCACCAAAGAAATCGCCGAAATCACCACAAAAATCACCCTGGGAAGTTCAGAAATCACCATTGTATGATTGGATAGGGTTGGAAAATACTTGGTAGGGTAGGGTTTTGTTGGATTTGGTCAGGTTGGGTTTGGTAGGGACGGGTTTGGTCTGGAAATCGCCATAGAAATCACCGAAATCACCAACGTTGGGTAGAATACGATACTAAAATTATCATTGTAATTAATTAAGGTTTAAATAAATTAGGGTAAGACTGTTATAGTCTGTCAAATTGTCTAATTAACATTTTTTTATTCCTTTACTTATTTAACTCTTGCATAACAATAATCGTCAGTTAATTAAGTATGCAAATCAAAGTCGCCGAAATCACACTAATTTAAGCATTGGCAGCATGTATTATTAGTCAAATCAGTATTATTATTACTTAAGAATAACTTAATTATATTGATTTAGTATATAAATTCAGAAAAAATATATACTTGCAATGACTTCGGTACCCTAGCTATTTTGTAAATGGGTACAACATACATGTTATACGACAGACTGCATGCATGGTAGTTATAACCCAGTCACGTTTGTCAAATTTGCTTCCCTCTTTAATTGCATGCTGGTGTCTCAGATTCTATAACGGTTCCAGCGTAAAGGCTTACTGAGAATTGAATTAGGATTTTATTTTATGTATTGTTGGTTGGTTGGTACCTGATGCTCTGTCTCTGGTCGGACCCATCGGATTCTAACTGTTGGTTTTCTTTGGCTCCAGCATTTCAGAGGTTTCATTGAAGCACCAGTGCATTGCGGTAGCACGTCCGTACGTCATAGTGCATTCTCACATGCTCCCAAAAAGACTGGTTTGTAGATAAAATATGCGCTGATTTTCTTCCTTTGCATGGAACTTGGGCAGTGGTGCTCGTTGGGACCGCGTGATTGAGGCGGTTCTAACGAGTACCCACGGCTGGTGTTTTTGGGCGAAGATAACAAGTCTAACGTATACCCAGTTTTCTCTAAAGGTGGGGTTTGAAGGGTTTTTCATTTCTCGGACATGTAGACGTAGTGGAATTGGTGCTGATTCGTTGTCGCGACGCCGAATTAGCGTTGATTCGACGTTTCGGCGCCGTGTGCCCATTAAGTAAATATCGTTACATTAATTGTGTGATTATTTCATGCCATATTGCATTGTTGATAGAATATATTGGGGATTTCCCAAATGTAGGGATGAAACAATAAAGATATTGTATTGTATTGTATTGCTGTCATCACCGTCGTTTTATATCTCAGGCTGTTTGGTTTTTGTGTTCTAGGCGATGTTGCACTGATGCGTTAGGAGGCCTTCATGCGGACTGAACAAATTATGTGTCTAAATCGCGAGCGAGGTAATGGCGGGGATTGCGGCCACGTAAAATGGATTTAAGCCTCCTCCACTCCCAGGGGAATTCGTTTCACTGACCGTTGCAAGGCGGTTCTTCTGCCGTTGTTTATTTTTATTATGGTTCGTCTTTGAGTGTGTTTATCGCTTATATTTTTTGTTTTGGATAGCCGATTGGCCATTTTGTGGGAAAGTAACTGTCCTTTTGGCTTTCCGCTATTGATGTTTCCATTAGGGTCTACTTATTTCATGTTTGTGTTTCTTTCCCTTTGATGTCTCTGATGGGAGCTGTGGGTTAATTGTATCGATTCCTGATCATTGCCTTCCCTACTTTTGAGGTCACTCACTCAATCTGAACGAGTAACTTCATGATGTCAATTAAGTTTTAAGGCTGCAAATCTTGCAAATATTCATCACATGAACAAGTCCTTGAGCTGACAACCACTAAACCCCAATTTATATGGAAAACGGGGGTTTACGGGGTATACATTATGTCTCTTATTTCTGCTCCCAGACATATGTTGTGGGTACTCGTTAGAATCGACACAAAGAGGCGCTTCTAACCAGCACTCACAACCTATGTTGCACTCACAACCTATAGGCGAGGTACTTTAATTTTTATGGTCCAACTAATTCCTTGAGAAATTCTTTAAACACCAAAACACAGGGCTATGTTATATTAATTACCAAAAAAAAGTCCTCAAAAAATATCCGTGCCAGTTCTGAGAAAATTAGGATTTAATCCGCAGAAAAAGCATTAAATAAGTAATGGCCAGATAAGAGCACCATACACTGTTTTACCGCCTGTAAGGCTCCTCACGCGCAAACAAATGACGTCATCAAAAACAAAACTTACGTCAGAAATTGATGAAGTGCTTTCTACATTTTTTTTTTTTTTTAATAAATGCCATTTATATTTTCATTGTATGCTATTGATAAACAAGATCTATGTTCAAGTTGTAAGAATAAACATTTTTTGGGGTCGGAAAATACATTTGTCAATGTCTCATGACAAAATTTTAATGTATGGAAGCACATTTGTGCCACCAGAATCAACTGAATTAATATCGTAAATATGTGCATACATATTCCTGTACCACGGCGCACGTAAGATTTTGATAGCTATGTGTGACTTTGTGGAAGCAACCACTCAAAAATCACAATCAGAACAATTGCAACACTGTCCTATCTACTTACTGCAATAGAAATTGGCCGCTGACTTTAAAAAAAAAAACAGGCAGGAAAAATAATAGTGTGTACCCCCTTGAAATTGATTTACAAATTTTGCCTCCCAACATTGCGCACAATAACTGTTTTGAGCTGAATGAACACAAAGGTTGACTCAAACAACCTTAAAAGGGGCAAAATCCGGATGAGAAAAATATCTTTTAGCTAATTTGCCATGAGGAATCCATTTATGAAATTTCAAAGCCTGGCATACAAGGTTCTAAAGTTTTGCTATGCATCACAAAGCATAGGCCTACAATGTACCCAAAGTGACAAAAGGCCATTAGCCACAAAGTATTTTTCAGAATTTAGTCAAAAGTTTATCAGGACATCTACTCGTCACCAACTTACAAGGCTCTAGCTCCAATAGATTTTGAGATATTTTGCTGACAAGATTTAAAAAAAAAATTCAAAGGGCATTAACTTTTGAAAGGGGCATAATCCGGATAAGAAAAAAATACATGTTAGCTAATTTTCCATGAAGAATCGATATATGAAATTTCAAAACCCTAGCATGCACGTTTCTTGCGTTATGCTATGCATCAAAGGCGTAACGGAAAGTCGAATGGACGAACCAGAAGCAATATGCCTTTCCAACTTTTTTAAAGTTGGGGTCATAAAAAACATTACGAAAACACGCATATTCAAATCTATTGGAAGATTTGATCACTCCACAAAAAATCCAGAGAAAAATACTGAGGTTTTTCTTATTCATCACTAAAACGAGACGTTGCTTCCAAGTTTGTGGGACTGTTACCTGCCATTGAGATGAAATGACATCTCAATCCCTGCCGCCCAATGAATCCAAAAGGGTTTACATGCATGGACAGGCTGACTCGCAGCAACTTTTCTGGATATTCTCAGCGGTTTAGCAGTACTCATATGCGGTCGGTATCAGTTCTGTGCGGAAGCATTAGCAGCCCAATCTATTACTGCAAGCCCAGATGGCTGGGGTCAAAAAACAAGCCTATATAATTTTGACCCCTCGAACCCCACTTTTACATAGTACAGGGATAAATATTAAATGTCTTATATCAGCTCAAAAACATAGACTGTGGGTACACGATAGAACCGCCAAGTTCAGGCGGTTCTGTCGAGCTCCGCAGTCTATGTTTTGAGCAGAAATAAGATTTTTTTTTTATCTTAAAATTCCATTTTTGGGCTGAACAATTGACAATGTTTTTTTAGGTGGTTTCGTAATGTGAGCTCAAAAGCATAGATTGTGGGTACTTGATAGAAACCCCTCCTACTGGAGTTTTAGTTATACTTATTTATTTTAGTTCGATTGCGATGAAAGCCTCAAGCTTAATTAATCGCTCTCGAACACTCATTCCGGATGTTTTCACGCGCACGAGGGAGAGGTAGTTGACTTTTACACCACTGCTACCCATTTACACCTGGGTGGGTGGGGTGTTTAAGGGGGTGTACATGTACATTATTTTTCTTATTTCTGCTAAAAGAAGCCTCCATGGTGTAGTGGATAAGCTACTAGTCTCATAAACCAGGAGTCGTGGGTTCGATCCAAGGGCTTCGCCAGACTCTCAGATGAGTCTTTAAACCGAGGTCCGGCCTCCGTATGCAGGGGTTTCATCAATAGACGGGTAGTGGGGATTTTCCCATTTACTTAGACATTATTCCACTGCTACGCTTGATAAATTTGTGAAGGCTTTATTCAGATAACATTGAAAATCACACTCCAATCTGTCCTTTAAATCTAGATGCCGAAATATCTTTTGCACAGAAACTATCATTTTTTTTCAATGATTTCATGAAGTTAAGTACCGATATGGATTTACTTTTACGATATATGTCAGCGATATTAATTTTATCTTGTTTTAAGCGACTTTCCTTTATTGTCTTCGCCCACGGGTGTAGACAATCTTAATGATAGCTTTTGCTCCGGAAGCATTTAATGAAAGGTCATCACTGTTAGTCTGTTGACTGGTTCTACTTTTCATTTTCCATCTGGTTATCCCAGGACACCCCAACTCTGGTCATACTGGAACGCCCACTTGCATATTGAAACCCAGCAATTACCTGAAAGCTGCCTAAAGTTTATCTCATGGATATGCACGACTGCTCTCACACTTGCAAAATTAACATATATTTGCCCTTATCTAGTTCTTCCCACATCCAATTCTTAATGTTTCTAGACGGCAATCTTGGCAGATTGTTTTTTCATGACGTTAACCTAGAATGTAAAATGAAAGTTTAAACTAGAATGCGAAATGAAGAAACCGTAAATGTAGGCATGTAGCACAATTAGTTGTAATTGATAGTGAAAAAAAAATCGGAAATTTTGTTTTATGTGACATTGGGGATAAGATTTGGAAATCCTCATTTGATATCTGTGACTTTTTTTACACTTTGTGGTAACTGGCACATTTTAGTTCTACACAAATAAATGTGCGCTTAGTATAGACTCAAGGTTTTTATAAAAGCTAATACTTGATTTTAGAAGAATTTCACACACAAAAAAATATACAAAAAAAAATTAAAAGAAAACTTTTATCTTCAGAATTTTTAGTATTTTTCCCCAGATAGAAATGTTCATTTTGGATGATTTAATGAAGTTAAGTATTAATTGTTTAACATACACCTGGTTTTTGTGATTTTTCTTCATTTTTCGTATTTTTTTCTCACCTCCCAAAAATACCCTTTCCCCTCGGATTTTTTTGAGGACTTTTTTTCAATAAATCAGGACACCTTCCTGATACTAAAACTGCTGATAACATTTCTCAAGGAATTAGTTGTGGGTCAAGGGTCATTTCCGGCTAAATGTACTGGCCTACTATGTTTGGAGTAAAAATAAGAAAAGTATAAATAATTTTCACCAGAAAAGTAACCTTTTGTAGGTATGAAAGATTGCCCTATTTCACACAATTTTTTTAAAAGAAAATATTCATATTTTGGGTACAATTTTTTAATTATGTTTGAACAGAGTATCAACAATGTATATTCTGAGCAGAAATAAGAAAATGAACCCCTGCAAACCCCACTTTTCCTGATGACACGAATTTGAATTAGACATAGTAAACGAGTCATCCGCATCACTCCTATATAATTACATTATTTTCTTAGTTATTCTACAAAAATATCTAGATATGTTTACTGAGTGTACTGACAGTCTTTAAGCGTTTTAAAATTCCATCAAGTTAACAAGCCTATGCGATGAAGACAAAGAACAGGGAAAAGTGGGGTTTGCAGAGGTGTACATTATCTTTCATATTTCAGCTTAAAACCTAGTTCATGCCTACTTCATGTTTAGAAACTCCTCATTAAGGCGGTTATAACGAGTATCCACAAACTATGTTTTTAGAATAACTAAGAAAAGAATGTAATTATATAGGAGTCCTACCCAACTTTGGTGATTTCGGTGATTTCCATGGTGATTCCCCTTCCAAACCCGTCCCTACCAAACCCAACCTGACCAAATCCAACAAAACCCTACTCACCTAGTCTTTTCCAACCCTATCCAATCTTGCAATGGTGATTTCTTACCGTCCCACGGGGATTTTTTGTGGTGATTTCGGCGATTTCTATGGGGATTTCAATATATTTCGGTGATTTCGGTCTTTCGGGTGACCGATTATGCCTTACTGATTTATGTCCCGTTTATCCTGCTTAAATATGTTCTAGAAAGGGTTATCCTTTGGAAGCAAGGAATACACCACAGAACTGGAAAATATGGAGTGCACATGTTTTCTGGACCAGACTAGCTAGTTCCGGCCAATTAGGCCTCATCAGTGACCCTCAATTATTTGCAAAATTCAACAATGGAATCAATGATCGCAAAAGACAAGAAAATATAAACTATAAAGTAATATTTTGTAGAATAAAATATAAACTAAAATATAAAGAATGTTAACCGCTCACCTATAGGCTACAGCATGCCATATGTAAACTGACCGGCTCAAAAATGATCAAAAATTGTGTTTCCTAGGCTGTTAAACTCCAATACAAACAAGGCATGCACTATCACACTTCTTCGGCGACTTCTCTTGCTAAATAACACACCATGTGAAAGCAAACATTCTAATAACACTCACGGCACCTTCCGGACAAACAGATTAAGTTTGCCAGCTGCTTCATCCTAGCAAATGAGTTAGGTCCAATTTTTGCTCATTTTATCTATCTCTATCTATCTCCATATACTGAGTCGGTCATATTTGGCCAATTACCTCATTTGGGTGGGTGGCTAAATTTAGAATGTAGCTAAAAAAAGGAAGAAAAAAAGAGGTCACTGGATGAGTCCTTAAAACTATTTACAATCTGATTAACATAGGTATACTAAAAGTCCTAATCTTGGCATCTACCGCAGACTTCGCGTCTACTGCAGACGAGAGAAAACTATAGTCCTGGGGGAAAATGCTTTAGGGCATCACTAGGCCTATAGGCGAGGTACCTACGATATTGTGTGTTATTTACTTTTGATGCCCTTGTTTGAGTTGAAGCTGTCAGAGGGGTCAAGTATTTATCTTTATCCAGAGACACTATGCCAGAGTTTATCTTATAGAAGAAATTTCAAGAGGACTGTTGACGACGTGCCTCAAGGGACGGCCACTCCAACACGCTTAGCATGTCACCGACGCTACTCTTATTTCGCCATCGCCGACATGTCCATCGAGCTGTTGTCCTCTGAACCTGCTGAATATGAGTTTTAACATGGGGATGCCAAATGGGTGATGCATATTCAAGTTGAGGGCAAACCAATGTTTTATATGCAACACCCTTTGTCTGCCTGGGTGCAAAAGCCAAATTAAGTCTTAGAAATCCTATAGTCCTAGTTGGTTTTGATGTAATCTCTGAAATATGATGACCCCAATCTAGATCGTCAGTGATGGTGATATCAAGATATTTGGCGGATTGAACCTGTTCCAAAGTTTGGTGGTGTAGTGAATAATCAAACTTAATCTGATTGTCAGGAAGATGTCGTGACAACATCATCGAATGCGGTTTGGTCACATTGAACTTCATCTGCCAATCGGTCTCCCTCTGATCTAATCGGTCCAGGTCATCTTGTAAAATAAGACATTCAGAAGAAGAGTATATATTCCTATACAGTACACAATCATCAGCAAACAACGGACAGACCTGACATTATCGGGGAGATCATTTATGAATACTTAAAAATGACCGGTCCAAGTAGGCCTGCCGAGCCTTGTGGGACACCAGATAAAACAGGGACTGGATCGGACGCTTGGCCACCAAGTACAACTTTTTGTGTGCGCCCCAATCCACATATGTGTGGATCCTCTTATCCCATAATATTCCAGTTTGTACATTAACCTTCTGTGTGGTACCTTATCAAAGGCCTTGGCAAAGTCCATGATAATTAAGCCAGTCTGTTTGTGGCCACGGTTAATGGCCGCATCCAGATTGCTTACAATGTCATAGTAAAATTGAACTAGTTGGGTTTCTGGTCTCTGGTCGGGCCCATCGGAGTATAACTGCTGGTTTTCTTTTGCTCCAGCATTTCAGTGGTTTCTTGCTGTCGAGTCCTCACCGTTGTTTCATCTCTGTGGTTGTTTGATTTTTGTGTTCACGGAGATGTTGCACTAATGAGTTAGGAGGCCTTCATGCGGATTGAACACATTATTTGTCTTAATCGCGACGGAAGTAAGGGCGAGGATTGTCGCACTTAAAATCGATTTAAGCCCCCCCCCCCCCCAGTGGAATTCGTTTCCGCTGACCGTTCCAAGGCGGTTCTTTTGTCGAGGCAGACTTTCGGATGAGTCTTTAAACCGAGGTCCCGTCTCCGTATGACCTTCGCTGTTGTTGGGACGTAAAACTCAAACACTCACTCACTCTTTTGTCGCGGTTTATTTTTGTTATGGTTTGTCCTTGGGTGTATGTGTCGCTTATATTATTTTATTTTGGATAGCCTATTGGCCATTTTGTGGGAAAGTAACTGTCATTTTGGCTTTCCGCTATTGATGTTTCCATTAGGGTCTTTTGTTTCATATTTGTGTTTCTTTCCCTTTGGTGTCTCTGATGGGAGCTGTGGGTTAATTGTATCGATTCCTGATCATTGCCTCCACTTCTACTTCACAAGACCTTTGACTGCGGAAACCAAGTTGACAGCCAGCAAGAATGCTTTCAAAGGCTCTAGGTGCTTGTTAATATTGCTAACTAGCACATGCTCTAGGGTTTTGCAACAGATGCATGTAAGCGACACTGGTTATCATATTTTTCTCCTTTTTTCATAAACCGGAGTAACATTTGTTTGTCGTCAATCATCTGGTACAGCTCAAGTGATCCATTAAAGATAAAGACCAGCAGAGGAGAGATTTCAGCACTACATTCTTTAAGCAGCCTGGCATTCAGATCATCGGACCCAGATGCATTATGTATTTTGAGCTTATCCAATAGTTTAGCGACCTCCTTGGGATCTACTGTTATGACCCCCATATGAGAAGCGGGCTATTACCTTTGGATGGAAGCTCACCATCAGTTTCACGAGTAAATACAGACTGAAACTGTTTATTACATATATTTGCCTTATCATGCGCGTCAGTTTTTAGCTCACCAGAGCCGAAGGCTCCGGGGGAGCTTATAGGATGGACATTGTCCGTCGTCGTCGTCTACGTCTGCGTCTTCGTCCGCGTCGTTAACACTTTCAAACGACATCTCCTCTGAAGCCACTGGGCCAATTGGGCCAAAATTTTATCTGTAGCATCCTTGGGCCGGGGGATTGAAAGTTTGTGTTTTTTATGAAAATCAGCTCATTAGTTTGGTTGCTATAGCAACTTAGAGTTTCCATAGACTTATAATGGGGAAATTGAAAATGGCATTTACTGCCAAGTCATTGCAGATATTTTGACAAAACTTTTTTAGAAATGATTCTTGAGTAAACTTCTCTCAGCCATATGCTTTTGTGCCAACCTCTACTTCATAAAAGGCCCAATATCTCGGAAACCTTACATATCCCCACCCTAAACCATATATATTCTTGTTCCTGAGGATAAGACATATTCTGTGACACCAACCTGGGGCCCCTGGGTTGGACCGAGGCCATGCCCCAACCCCTCCACTTTATGAAAGGCCATAAATCTCAGAAATCATTGAGATCCCAACCCCTTAACTATATATATTCTTGTTCTTTATGATAAGACGCATTCAGTGACACCAACCTGGGGTACCCAGGATGCATCGGGGCATTGCCCCACCCCCTCCACCTCATATAAGGCCCAATATCTCCGACACCATTTAGATCCCCACCCCTAAACCATATATAGTCTTGTTCCTTATGATAAGACGCATTCAGTAAGACCAACCTGGTGTCCCTGGGTTGGGCCCGAGGCCTTGCCCCACCCATCCACTTCATAAAAGGCCCAATATCTCAGAAATCTTAAACATCCCCACCCCTAAATCAACAGGTTTTTTTATTATTGAATGTCGGCTCTTTAGTTTGGTTGCTTTGGCAACTTGGAATTACCATTGAGGTATTGTTTGTTTGTTTTGGAGTTTAATGTTCCAGTCAACACTTTTAGGTAATTTTTGAGTCAGTCAGTTTTAAATTGAGGTATAATGGGGGAAAATTGCAAAATGGTATTTCCTGCCAAGCCTTTGCAGACATTTTAGTAAAAGTTTCATATAAATATTCTTTTAGCTGTCATCTATCTGCCATATGATTTTAGGCTACCTGCGCACATTTACTGGTTGCCATGGAAACCAAAACAGAAAAAAAAACACTTAAAAATCATCTCAGAAACCATATACTCTATGAGGCTGAGACTTTATGGAAATACATGTATTCACCATATTTGCCTGAACAGGTATTTTTTTTATGAATTTCTGTTCTTTAGTTTGGTTGCTATGGCAACTTAGAGTTTCCATAGACTTATAATGGGGCAAATAGAAAATTTGCATTCACTGCCAAGATATTTTGGCAAAACTTTCATAGAAATATTCTTTATCTGCCTTATGATTTAAGGCCTACTGCTCATTTTTATTGGTTTCCAAACATAAATTAAAAAGATACTTAAAACATTATCTCCTCATAAACCATATGCTCCATGAGGCTGAAAATTTATGCAAATATTCACCATATTTGCCTTTACTGGTTTTGTGTTTTTAATGGAATTTGGCTCTTTAGTTTGGTTTCTATGACAAGTTAAGAGTTTTCATAGACCTATAATATTGAAAATGGAAAAATTACATTTACGCCTTTCAAGATATTATGTCAAACTTTTTTGGAAATATTCCTTAAACAATGGTCTATAAATTTAGGCCTATTGCTTGCCAAAGATGGGCAGTTGTCAATTGTTGTCTGTTGTCTTGCAACAGCACAGTCAAGCACTCATCAGTCCTCTGAAGCCACTAGGCTGATAGGGTCCACTGAAGCCACTAGGCTGATAGGGTCAAAATTTCATCGGCTTCCATGGTTTATTAAAATACATGGCTGCCAGTGGGCAGTGCCCTCTGAGCTCTGGTGAGCATAGCGGCCCATGGGCCTCTTGTTCAAAATTCCATTTTCCTTTAATGAGGTGATCCCAAATGCTTCTTTTTAAGGGATTTTACAAATGACCGAAACCATTTTAGCTTTACCACACTTCTGGGGACCGTCGGGATCATCATTGTCGTCTTCAAAGGTAAAGATGCTGGAAACATGCTTTTAATATGCATCCCTTATCACCTTTTGTACATGTACTCTGAACCGTTTGTAATGGTTCTTAACGTCAGGATTGCGAGACTTGCGAGCACGAAAGTACATTCTGTCGAGTCTTCTAATTAAGTGTTTGATCGAGTTATCGATCTTAGTCTTAGTCATTTTTGTTGGAATAAACCTTTCCCTTGCCGTCGTTAGTTCGGACTTAAAACTGACCCACAAGTCATTTACTGCCATGTGAGAGAGGTCAGAGGAAAGGAACGAATCTCTAAATCGCGCCATGTGGTCTCGAAAACCATCCATATCCGCACTCTTATATAGATATATTTCACGCGGGGCTTTTCGGATTCGCTTAGCTTTTATATCATATGCAATATGAACTATGTCATGACCAGCCTTGCCGATCGGGGGCATCCTATTAACTCGACTAACTGGGGATGGAGAATGTGTAAATAAAAGATAAAGGGTCTTTTCTTGACAGGTGGGTATGTAAACTACTTAGGCCAGGCAATGCTCTTTTATAATTTCCAAAAGTTGTTGCTGTGTTTGCCTTTTTGGCACCCCATGGGGTACCTGCACATTGTCCCATTCAACGTTTCCACAATTGAAGTCTCCACCGACCAAAATATGAAAATTTCCATATATGAGCATTTCCATCTTTTCCAACAATCTCTCGATACGGATGAAATCCCCAAAGAATAGCTCCTAGCGAACATCTGTCCACTTTTCAAAGGAGACAGGGCTCTTGCTCGTAATTATCGCCCGGTGTCACTGACTTGTGTTCTATGTATATTGCTTGAACACATAGTCTGCTCAAACATCAGGGCACACTTGGATGAACATAAACTTTTGTCAGACAGACAAAAGGCATAGCTGCGAAACTCAGTTGGGCACGGTTATTAATGATTGGGCAAAAATCTTGGACAAAGTGGGGTATGTGGACACATTTATTCTAGACCTCGAGAAGGCTTTTGACACCCCACCTCATGTACTACTTAAATCCAAATTATTTGGTATGGAATTGGGGATGGGTGGGGTAGATAGATTTCTTCCTTTGCTGCAGAAAACAGTGTGTTGTTGTTAACGGTGAATCTTCAATAGGGGCGCCAGTTTTATCTGAGATGCCACAGAGGACTGTTCTTGCTATTCTCCCTGTACATTAATGCTATTTCCACTGAAACTGACTTAGAAATAAGGCTGTTCGCAGATGACTGTGTTTGCTATGGAGAAATCAGAGATTCAGTGAACTCAAGGAAACTTCAGAAGGATATAGATAGATTAGGATGTTGGGCACGAAAATGGGGCATGAGATTTTAGCCCGTTAAATGCAATATTATGCAGATAACTAGGAAGAGAACAAATAAAATTGAGGCTTAATAAACCTTAGAGGGAACGTTCCTCGAAAATGTGAATTCCATTTAATACCTTGGTGTGACAATCACACACGATTCTAGATGGAATACACACATTAGCAACATGTCTACTAAGGCGAATAGAACACTTGGTTTCATGAGGCGAAATCTTCATCCGTGTCCTCAGGATGTGAATGAGACAGTAAAATAAGGGACGTGTCCGCCCAATCTTGGAATATGGTAGTTGCATCTGGGACCAAAGTGGAGTGGTCCTTAATGAAGAAATTGAAAAAGTTCAGAATAGAGCTGCTAGATTTGTAACAGGCAATTACTGCTTTGAAACTGCGAGCAGGACTGAAATTCTAGGAAAATTAAGATGGGAGTCTCTCAAGAAAAGGAGGAGAGACAGAAGGCTCATACTCTTATACACAGGTCTAAAGGGTGCTGCCAGCATTCCAACATATGACCTTGTTCCCCCAGCTAGGCACTGTAGAAAGCACCATCCAATGGCGTTTCAGACCCTTACTGCAAGAAGTGACATTTATAAAGAATCCCTCTTCCCCCCGAACCATTAGAGATTGGAATGGCCTTCCCGATTCGATTATTTCGACAACTGAGGGTACTGAGGATTGTGCAGCTTAGTTTATCTCTTCGGTTAGAGCGATGGACTAACTTACCATATCATAGGTCCTGGTCAATGAATGTCATTTGACGTGTCACCAGTAACAATTCTGATCAGAGAAATTCTGATTCTGATTATCTATCTATCTATCTATTTATCTATCTATCTATCTATCTATCCTGTGTCGGTCATCCGTCACTGGCATATACCGCAGATGAGGGAAGACTAATCCGCTGAGTAACAGTTCTGGGAAATAAATAAACAAACAAAGTTTACCAGATAATTTAAAAAAAAGAACAATAAAACCGAATTTAAGAAATTTCTTCTTTCACAGAAACTATCTACCTATCTACCGATTTATTCGTTTTAACCACCAAGGTGAACCAAGTGTTGAAGGGAAAATTGGTAAAAAGAGTTGTTAATATAATTAAAAGATAAAAACATAATTGGGACTTTTAAGGAAAAACATGAACCACCAGACTAAGAGCATTGCTGAACTGCGCCGGGTGGGTATAAAAACTATGTGGGTGGTTAGTGCATTTCAGTGGATAATGGTCCTGGGAAAGAAAGTGTACTTGTAGCAGCCTGTTTTGATGAAGATATGTCTGTATGCTAAGGAGTGATTATGGGCTGATAATCTGGTATTTCGGATAAGGTACTCAGATGCGGGAATGACAACAAGATTTTGTACATCATAACAAGACGACTGTCAATATGGCGTTGTTCGAGGGGGCGCCAGTTTAGGTCCTTCAGCATAGCTGTAAGGTATTGTGGATAAAGTTCTCAGATGCGGGAATGGCAACAAGATCATGTGTGATCTTATGCATCATAACAAGATGACTGCCAATATGGCGTTGTTCAAGGAGGCACCTCAGCATAGCTGTAAGGTATTGCGGATAAGGTACTCAGATGCGGGTGTGTGATTTTGTACATCATAACAAGACGACTGCCAATACGGCGTTGTTCAAGAGGGGCGCCAGATTAGGTCCTTCAGCATAGCTGTAACGCTGATAACCTGGTATTGCGGATAATGTACTCGGTGCGGGAATGGCAACAAGATCATGACGACTGTCAATACGGCGTTGTTCAAGGCGGGTGCCAAGTTAGGTCCGGAAGCATAGCTGTAACGCTGATAACCTGGTATTGCGGATAATGTACTCAGATGCAGGAATGGCATCATTATCTTGTACATCATAACACGACGACTGTCAATACGGCGTTTTTCAGTGGGGGGGGGGGGGGGGGGGGGGTTCAGCATAGCTGTAACGCTGGAAGAGTAACGTCATATACTGAGTCGGTCACATTTGGCCATTACCTCAGGTAGGTGCGGGTGGCTAAATTTAGCTTGAAAATGTCACTGGACGAGTCCTTAAAAGTATTTGCAATCAGATTAACAGAAACGCATGTCTCTGCCTATATATCTTTATTGCACGGGCTTTGAACTCCTCAGCTGTCTTTGCATCTACCGCAGATGGGGGAAGACTTTTCAACTGAGGAACAATTCTGGAAACAAAAAGGAATGTTTCGGGTATCACTGATAGACCTGGTACCTACGGCATTGTGTGTTGTTTACTTTTGATACCCTTTTTTAGGTTGAAACTGTCGCAGGGGTCAAGTATTTATGTTCATCAAGAGACACTATACCAAAGGGTATCTTATCAAGGACTGCTCACGACGGGCCTCATGGGACGGCCACTCCAAATTCGCTCAGTTTATCACCGACGCTACTTTTATTTCGCCATCGCCGACAGGTCCATCGAACTGCTGTCCTCTGTACCTTCTCAACCTACTGAATATGAGTTTTAACATGGTGATGCCAAATGGGTGATGTATACTCAAGTTGAGGGCGAACCAATGTTTTGTATTCAACATCATTTGTCTGCCTAGGTTCAAAAGCCAAATTAAATCTAAAAAATCCTAAAGTTCTAGTTGCTTTTGATGTTAACATCTGAAATATGCTGTGATGGTGAGTAAGGATCCAGATGAATATGCCTATTATTAGGAAAGATTTTCAGTCTTGTTACACATGTCTGAAATTAAAGAGCTTTAGTTTATGAGACATTTCCCAACCGCATGTCAATATCCAGTGGGTGTTGACTGCCCGTTCAGCTGGTGTGTCGCATTACGATAACACATCCGTTTGATAGAGTGCATTTTTTCATATCTACAAACTGGCTACTTTTCCGATGAAAATTAGTGATATTTTTTCTTATTAATACTCCAAACATAGTTTGTGGGTGATCGTTAGAACCGCCTCATTGAGTCGGTTCTAACGAGTACCCACAACCTATGTCTTGGATTAGAAATAAGAAAAATAATGTATACCCTGGTAAACCCTAGTTTTCTCTGTATAAAGTGGGGTTTCGTGGAGTGTTTATTTCACTGACTTTTTCACGTGATTATGTTGGGTTAAATGTTAGTTTTGAAGGCCAATTAGCGTTGTATGACTTGCCGGTGGGGAGAGATCACCTCTCTTAGCTATGTTGCTTTATGTGATGTCTTCCACTTGTGAGTCACGCACTGCTATGGCGTTTGTGTTGTTGAATACCTGCGATAAGCTTAATTTGTGATATTTCTGACCATGCTAAATCTGGACTTCCACTGGAAACATTACGAAAACACGCCTATGCAAATACATTGTAAACTTTACCTCCGAAAATCTTTTTTTTGTTTTCTTAGATGAAACATTGTGATATTGTTTCTTATTTCTGACTTATATAGGCTTGTTTTCGTGATGATAAGCCACAGGGCTTTCAGTTCAGTTTTAAGACATGTTGCAGTCATTATTTAATATCAGAAACGAAATAATTATTGTGATATCAAATGTTTTATCCAACTTGTCTTATTGCAAAAAGAGTTTCTTGAACAAGTCTTCTTTCTAAAATGACGAAAATGTTGTTGTTTTTTATTTTGTTTTTGTGTTTTATATGTATGTATGATCTTATATAAACACAAATAAATCTGAAAAAAAGAATGTCGCAAGGGTTAAGTATTTATCTTTATAAAGAGACACTATAAGTCCTACCAGAGTGTTTTGGTTTGGTTTGATTTGAGGTTTAAGGTCCCTGTCAACACTGTAAAGGTCATTTTGGAGACGTTGCTTCCAATTTTGACGGACTTTTACCCGACATTGAGATAAAATGACATCTCAAGCCCTGTCGCCCAATAAAACCTATAGGGTTTATTAGTATGGACGGTCCGCCTCGCACCGCGGTTCCTGGACAGGCTTAGATCCTCTAAGCGGTTTACCAGTACTAGTGTGCGGGCCGGATTCAGCTCTGCGTGGAAGCATCATGCAGCCCATATATTTCTTCAAGCCCCTATGGGCGGGGGCGTGATTAAAACAGGACTACTCACGACAGGCCTTAGGGACGGCCGCTCCAATTTGCTTACCATATCACCGACGCTACTTGTATTTCGCCATCGGCGACATGTCCGTCGGGCTGCTGAATATGAGTCTTAACATGTGAATGCCATACTCAAGTTGAGGAAGCCTCGACAGCTCAGTGGTTAGCGCGTTCGACTAATGATTGAGAGTTTTTCTTTTTCTTTCTTTCTTTCTTTCTTTCTTTCTTTCTTTCTTATAAGGATTATGTCCCTTTCTTGAGTTATGTCCATTTGCAAAAAACTGCAATGAAATCTTGTAAGCAAAATATCTTAAAAACTGTTCAAGCTATTATGTTGAAACTTAATCTGCTGATAGAGGATGATCAGTAGATGAACGTTTTCTTGAGTTATGGTCCTAGGCATTTTAAGCTTGTAAGCAAGATATCTCAAAAACCGTTTGAACTATTGCCTTGAAAATTTGCAGGCTGATTGAGGATGATAAGTAGATGACCTGATCAACTTTCGGAGAAAAAAATCCAATTTGTTTTCTTGAATTATGGCCCTTTGAAAATTTGGGCATTTTAAGTTTGTAAGCTAAATATCTCTGAAACAATATAAGCCATTGTCTTCAAAGTTGACAGGCTGATAGGGGATGATGAGAAGATGGGCTGATTTACCTTTGGAAAACAATGCAAAATTTACTTCTTGAGTTATGGTCCTTTGAACAATTCGTCATATTAACTTTGTAAGCAAGATATCTTGAAAACTGTTTGAGATATTGCCTTGAAATTATGTTAGCGACCGACCGACTTCTTTAAATATGCAGAAAAATAGATTTAACAGGTTATACAGGTGTCCTTTGAGATAATTATATTTAATAATTAATTGACTATTCTGTATTGTTCGGTCGTCCGTATTAACACTGAGGTCAAAAATCAATAGTCATGTTTAATGAAATTGTCATAAATCAAGTAATTCCGTATCGAGCCAGTTACAGGTCCTCGGTCTTCTGTATTTGTATTACAGCAGACCAAGGACCTGTAACTGGGCCAATACGAAATTATTTGATTAATAACATTATAATAGCAATTCACCAGTACACATAGAAAGCGACACCTTTCCAAATCAGAGGGCTGTTCAAATCTTAAAAACCAAATTATTTCCTTTAAAAGTCTCTCTCTCTCTCTCTCTCTCTCTCTCTCTCTCTCTCTCTCCCCCTACTTTCCGACTTCTTCACGTTGAGTCTGGGATGAAGCTGTAAAACGGAGCCTTTAAGAGTTATACTAAAACATTTTGCACTTCGAGAATAGCGGGCTCTGATTTTGTTCATTGTAACTTTCCCTCACGCATGCTTTAACCCCAGATTCAGAAACAGGAAGACTGAGAAAACTCGGCTCGGTACCGGGAAATTGGCACTGCCATTACGATAACACACCCGTGAGACATAGTGCATTCTTTCTTATCTCCAAAATGACTACTTTTACGATGAAGAATTGCGATATTTTTTCATATTTTTACTCCAAACATACGTTATGGGTGCTCGTTAGAACCGCCACATTGTGACGAAACATAGGTTATAGGTGCTCGTTAGAACCGCCACATTGAGGCGAAACATAGGTTATTGGTACTCGTTAGAACCGCCGCATTGAGGCGGTTCTAACGAGTACCCACAATCTTTGTCAAGGAGCAGAAATAAGCAAATTAATGTATACCCCTGAAAACCCCAGTTTTCTCTATATATAAATTGGGGTTAAGAGGGGTGTTCATTTCACGGACTTGTTATCATAATGGTCTCAATTAGATCTTCAATTCCTGTATTTCAAGCAATCAGTGTAGACCATAATCACATCACGAAATCACGCCTATATAATTTTGACCCTTGAACCCCACTTAATACAGTAAAACTGAGGTTAACAGGGGTAAACCTTATTTTTATCTTATTTCTGCTCTAAAATATAGACTGTGGGCACACGTTAGAACCGCCTCGATGAGGCGGTTCTAACGAGTACCCACAAGCTATATTTTTAGCAGAAACCACAATGTTAATTCATCTTAAAATTTCGTGTTTTTGTTTTCAGCGGTAAAGTTTACAATACATTTGTATAGGCGTGTTTTCGTAATGAGACGTCATATCAACACTGTTACTGTTAGCATGAGTCACATCATCCTGACGTCCAAACGACGACGTCATATCAACACTGTTAGCATGAGCCTCATCATCCTGACGTCCAAACGACGACGTCATATCAACACTGTAAGCATGAGTCACATCATCCTGACGTCCAAACGACAATAATAGCGCGTCGCGGCTCTTATGTTGGTTGGTACCTGATGCTCGGTCTCTGGTCGGGCCCATCGGAGTCCAACTGCTGGTTTTCTTTTGCTCCAGCATTTAGTGGTTTCTTGCTGTCGAGTCCTCACCGTTGTTTCATCTCTGTGGTTGTTTGATTTTTGAGTTCACGGAGATGTTGCACTGATGAGTTAGGAGGCCTTCATGCGGATTGAACAAATTATTTGTCTAAATCGCGACGGAAGTGAGAGCGAGGATTGTGGCAACGTAAAATCAATATTAGCGCGTCGCGGCTCTTATGCTGGTTGGTACCTGATGTTCTGTCTCTGGTCGGGCCCATTGGAGTCATACTGTTGGCTTTCTTTTGCTCCAGCACTTCAATGGTTTTTTGCTGTCGAGTC
This sequence comes from Lucinisca nassula, assembly GCA_963580285.1. Classification (NCBI taxonomy): domain Eukaryota; kingdom Metazoa; phylum Mollusca; class Bivalvia; order Lucinida; family Lucinidae; genus Lucinisca; species Lucinisca nassula. Next base: position 76,134,667 of record OY757021.1, read on the forward strand.
CTCACCGTTGTTTCATCTCTGGGGTTGTTTGATTTTTGAGTTCACGGAGATATTACGCTGATGAGTTAGGAGGCCTTCATGCGGACTGAACAAATTATTTGTCTTAATCGCGACGGAAGTGAGGGCGAGGATTGTGGCCACGTAAAATCAATAATAGCGCGTCGCGGCTCTTATGTTGGTTGGTACCTGATGCTCTGTCTCTGGTCGGGCCCATCGGAGTCTAACTGTTGGCTTTCTTTTGCTCCAGCATTTCAGTGGTTTCTTGCTGTCGAGTCCTCACCGTTGTTTCATCTCTGTGGTTGTTTGATTTTTGAGTTCACGGAGATGTTGCACTGATGTGTTAGGAGGCCTTCATGCGGACTGAACAAATTATTTGTCTTAATCGCGACGGAAGTGAGGGCGAGGATTGTGGCCACGTAAAATCGATTTAAGTCCCCTAACCCCCCACCCTCAGTGGGGTTCGTTTCCGCTGACCGTTCCGGGGCGGTTCTTCTGTCGCGGTTTATTTTTGCTATGGTTTGTCTTTGGGTGTTTGTGTCGCTTATATTATTTTATTTTGGATAGCCTATTGGCCATTTTGTGGGAAAGTAACTTTCCTTTTGGCTTTCCGCTATTGATGTTTCCATTAGGGTCTGTTGTTTCAGGTTTGTGTTTCTTTCCCTTTGGTGTCTCTGATAATTGTATCGACCCCAACTTCTATTTTATCTTAATAGCCGGTACCTGGATTTCGTACGAATCAGTGATAGTAACGGGGACATCAACACCGTATCTTGCTGAATATTCATTTAAGCCAGACCCATTTCTGTCTATTAACCAATCAAATTACTTGATGTAATTTATTGCTACAAATTCATAAACTGAATGCCAAACAGTGTAGATCCTGATCAGATGGCTTCTTCAGCAAGATTAGGGATAAGCTGCTACGCTTAGTAATTTTGGGTCGCTGATACATTTGAAATACCCGCCATTGGGATAATAGTAAATTATATCGATCGAATTTGATCGTCTATAGAAACAAAGTAAATATTGGTTGAGCGAAGATTTATTCTAACAAATATACATGCATTTAGCAAAATGGGGTGCGCGGCTACTTCAGTCGGTAAGTTTCTCTCTCTCTCTCTCTCTCCTCTCTCTCTCTCTCTCTCTCTCTCTCTCTCTCTCTCTCTCTCTCTCTCTCTCTCTCTCTGTCTGTCAACGGCCCCCGCCCATCGGGCATGATGCTTCCACGCAGAGCGGAAACCGACCGCATATGAGTACTGGTAAACCGTTTAGAGGTCTAAGCTTTTCCATGCCTAAGCCTTCACAGGCAAAGTGGTTCGAGTCGGACAGTCCATGTATATAAACCTATTGGTTTCATTTGGAGATTGCTTAAGATGTCATTTCATCTCCATGTTGGGAAAAAGTCAAATAAAATTGGAAGCACGTGTCCAAAATGACCTATTCAGTGTTGGCGGGGACTGGATGTTGGGGTGTACTTTTTTTAAGAAAAGCACGTTGAGCTCTCACAACTTTCCCGCACCTAGGACCACAAACACATTTGTAATGGTAATATCATACTTCTTCCTCCTCTTCTTCTTCTAGAAGCCCCCGTGGTGCAGTGGTTACGCTACTCGCCTTGTAAACCAGGGATCGCAGGATCGATCCCGGGCTTCTCCAGACTTTCGGATGAGTCTTTAAACCGAGGTCCCGTCTCCGTATGACCTTAGCTGTTGGTTGGACGTAAAACTAAAACTCACTCACTCACCTCTTCTTCTTCGTCCTCCACCTTATCTTGAGTATCATCATCATCATCATCATCATTATCGGCCCCCGCCCACCGGGGTTTGAAGAAATAGATGGGCTACATGATGCTTCTACGTAGAGCTGATACCGTTAACCCCCGCCCATAGGGGCTTGAAAAAATATATGGGCTGCATGATGCTTCCTCGCAGAGCTGAATCCGGCCCGCACACTAGTACTGGTAAACCGCTTAGAGGATCTAAGCCTGTCCAGGAACCGCGGTGCGAGGCGGACCGTCCATGCTAATAAACCCTATTGGTTTCATTGGGCGACAGGGCTTGAGATGTCATTTCATCTCAATGTCGGGTAAAAGTCCCACAAAATTGGAAGCAACGTCTCCAAAATGACCTTTACAGTGTTGACGGGGACGTTAAACCTCAAATCAAACAAAGATATGATACCGACTGCACACGAGTACTGGTAAACCGATTAGGCCTCCAGTGTTTCCGCTAACCCGACCGACCCTTCCCCTGACACCCCGACTCTACTATTTTTGTCATAAAGGAACAAAATAAAAATTAAAACACCGACCCTACCATTTTCAATTCATGACCCGACCAAGTGTCCCATAGTAATTTCGCGTTTTAAGTACATTTTTGTAGTTTTTGGCATTTGGGCCCCGTCAAGCGATTTTGGTACTTATCGCCTATGCGAGCAGCGAAGGTTCAGGCGAGCCTGCGCATCCGCGCAGCCTCGCCAGAACCTTCGCTGCTCGCTCATACAAGCAGTGAATCAAGGGGAACCTTCAGACAGAAAGCCATATCCCTGGCGCCTCTGAATGGCTGAGCATGCGCAGTTAAACTTTGTCATGACGGAATGCTCGAAGACACAAATTCGCTTGGCGGGGCTCATTTAGTACTTTCCAAAATACAGGGTTGACATTTTTGAGCATCTAAAATGAATCATGATATACTGTTCAAGTCTCAACATGACACATTTCGATAACACATCCGTGTGATATAGTTCATTTTTCGAACCTCAAAAAAAGGTAATTTTTCGGATGAAAATTTGCAATATATTTCTTATTTACACTCCAAACATAGGTTTTGGGTGCTCGTTAGAACCGCCTCATTGAGGAGGTTCTAACGAGTACCCACAACCTATGTCTAGGAGCAGAAATAAGGAAAATAATGTTTACCCCCCCCTAAACCCCAGTTTTCTCTATATAAAGTGGGGTTTAGGGGAGTCTTTATTTCACGGACTTGTTCACGTGATGAATTTTATCAACAAAAAACATGTACCAAAACAAAAACACCTAAAAAATATAGGCCCGACTCATTTTTTTTTTTCGGGAGAAAAAATAAAATAATAAAAAATGTTTCTCCAACCTATATACCGACCAATTTTTTCAGCATGTTAGCGGAAACACAGCTATTTCTACGTCTTAGAGGATTTAAGCCTGTCCAAGTGAAGCGGTGCGAGTCGGAACATCAGTGCTTATAAACCCTACTGGTTTCATTGGGCGACAGGGCTTGAGATGTCATTTCATCTTAATGTCGGGTAAAAGTCCTACAAAATTGGAAGCAACGTCTCCAAACTGACCTATACAATGTTGACGGGAACGTTAGACCTCAAATCAAACAAATCATCATCATCATCATCATCATCATCATCATCATCATCATGCTCGCGCCCATCGATGCTTAGAGAAAAAGATTGGGCTGCATGATCCTTCCACGCAGAGCTGAAACCGACCGTACACGCGTGCTGGTAAACCGCTTAGAAGGCCAAAGCCTGTCCAGACAAATTGGTGCGAGTTGTCCCGTCCATGCATATAAACCCTATTGGTTTCATTGGGCGGCAGGAATTGAGATGTCATTTAATGTCGGGTAAAAGTCCCACAAAATTGGAAGCAACGTCTCCAAAATGACCTAAATAGTGTTGACGCTGACGTTAAACCACAGCTAAAAAAATCATCATCAGCAGCAGCATCATCATCTTCGTCACTTTCGTCGATTTGTGCATCTGACTGAAATACATCGGGTCTTAGCTTGATTGCAGATATCCCTCGTTTGGTATGTCCGTATAATGCACATGCGACCTACAGAGACACCGGCAAGCCTAGCTGTAGATAATGCAGTATCGCCAAAATCTTTCTTCTGACAGACATGTAGAGGAGAAATTAGGGCCGCTTTTACGCACATTTGAAGTTTTTGTTTGTTTGATTTGAGGTTTAACGTCCCCGTCAACACTGTAAAGGTCAATTTGGAGACGTTGCTTCCAATTTTATGGGACTTTTACCCGACATTGAGATGAAATGACACCTCAAGCCCTGTCGTCCAATGAAACCAATAGGATTTAATAGCATGGACGGTCCGCCTCGCACCGCGGTTCCTGGACAGGCTTAGATCCTCTAAGCGGTTTACCAGTACTAGTGTGCGGGCCGGATTCAGCTCTGCGTGGCAGCATCATGCAGCCCTTATATATTTCTTCAAGACCCTATGGGCTGGGGCCTGCACATTTGAAGTACATAAATAGGAGAGCTCTGTGGGCCTTTGCTCTGATTGCTCCGCTCAAATACATTGCCTCAAGAAATAGGTGTAATTTATGATCGAATCTCAGTGGGAAAAGTTATGTTGTGTGTACTCATTAGAATCGCCTCGATGAGGCGATTCTAATGAGTGCACACATCATACCTTTATTTTATAGACGCATCCGTCCATGCTTATAAACCCTATTAGTTTCATTGGGCGGCAGGGCTTGAGATGTCATTTTATCTCACTGTCGGGTAAAATCCCACAAAATTGGAAGCAACGTCTCCAAAATGACCTCTACAGTGTTGACGGGGACGTTAAACCTCAAATCAAACAAACAAACAATGTCTCTTGACATGGCACTGTGAATAACCATTACACCCCGCAGTGGTTCGAACCTCCCGTCTTGGACTAGTTTTAATGGTTTCAAAAGTGTTCGAGCTAGCGAAATTTTCCCACACCTAGGACCTAGGAGCCATCGAAATCCCGGGATCGAAGTTTGCCTGCATCCAGGAGGTAGGTTCGAGCCATCGAAGTTTTCCCGCACCCAGTACATAGGTTCGAGGCATCGATGTTTTCCAGCACCTAGGACCTAGGTTCGAGCCATCGAAGTTTTCCCGCACCTAGGACCTAGGTTCGAGCCATCGAAGTTTTCCCGCACCTAGGACCTAGGTTCGAGCCATCGAAGTTTTCCCGCACCTAGGACCTAGGTTCGAGCCATCGAAGTTTTCCCGCACCTAGGACCTAGGTTCGAGCCATCGAAGTTTTCCCGCACCTAGGACCTAGGTTCGAGCCATCGAAGTTTTCCCGCACCTAGGACCTAGGTTCGAGCCATCGAAGTTTTCCCGCACCTAGGACCTAGGTTCGAGCCATCGAAGTTTTCCGCACCTAGGACCTAGGTTCGAGCCATCGAAGTTTTCCCGCACCTAGGACCTAGGTTCGAGCCATCGAAGTTTTCCGCACCTAGGACCTAGGTTCGAGCCATCGAAGTTTCATTGTACTTTCAAATGATTTTCGGTCATCAGCATTATCATCGACCTCCTCATCATTATCACCATTGCCATTGTCATCGTTGTCGCCGCCGTTCTAGTCGTCGTCAGCATTAATCGAAATCCTCCTCCTCCTCCCTCCTCATCATCATCACCATCATCATCATCACCATCGTTGTCGTCGTCGTTCTGGTTGTCGTCAGCATATTCATCCTCCTACGCTATCCGACTACCTCATATTTTAATTATTAATTATTCTTGCATGAAATCCTATGGACATTGCTGTTTGAAGCTATTGTTGAATAGACCGGAAGCCGTGTTCAAACGACAAAACCCAAGTTAAAATCATGAAATGCGCGTGTTGTTTGAAGATGGGTTTTGTACTTTTGAAATTACAAGATGTGCCTTGCTTTGTTTACGTTACGTTGAACTACGATCGACGTTACGTTGTTGCCTTGAACTTTGCATTTTAAAGACAAATGCTACGAATTCCCAATTTTTGTATGATCATCAAAAATGAAAGTTATGCCAGAGCCAACATTTTACCGTTCTTGGGTAAGGAAATGGTTGAAATTTTAGGAACAGATATTGTTTTGGGTTCATTTTATTATTTAACGTGTTCAGCTTGGCTATAAACTTCACGAAAACAGAAACATTGCAACTTTTGGAAATATTAATTTTTCGGCATTTACCGAAGTTCAGATCAACCTAAAGGGTTACAGACTTACTTAAACGATTTGCTGTAATGCATATTATGGCCAGCTACTATTTATAAGTAAAATCCAAGTTATCTGTCAGTGATTCACCATCTTTTCATAGAATTTATATGTATTTTTACCATGTATTTTATCTGGGAGTAGGGGAACGGTTTGTTTAATAAAACAGAAATCAGCACGGTGACCCCTACTTTTCGTTTAATTTCCTATTCCCTGATAACATCCCCTAGAGAAAAAACCTTGTTTTATGAAAATTTCAATGTAGCATTTTTCTGTATGGTCCACATGTCGAACTTTAACGGACATCCAGGTAACTGCTGTTGGTTAAAGTTAATACATAGATTTATATAGGAACTTGATAAGTATTCAAGCCCCGAAGTCCGAGGGGGTGGGATCGGGGTGGAGGGGGGGAGTTACATTACAACACTATCTCTACTTTCATGTACTAGAACAGTGACCTATAAAATACATATAAAGCGGTCCTCAGACTTCATACTGATGCCGCAAAATCGTTCGGATGTCACCTAGGTAACCATGAGGCCTTGGGGAGATAACCATTTATTTTCTGTGTTGTCAGTCAGAATGATATATTAAAAGATACTGCTGCCTAAATTTAGCCATTTTTTAAGTTCAGAAAATTTATTTGCAAAACAAATTTTCTCATCAACCAAAATATCTTTAAAAATTATTCATTATTTTCATACCGGACTTATACGGACATGACTGCTATCTGTGCTGATAATCAAGGGAACTAACGCGTACACCTTTGGGATGGTTCAAAAGTGGTCTTAAAGACCACTTTTGAGCAGTCCCAATTTGAGCAGTCCCCAAGGTGGTCTTTATATAGGAATTTTACTGCATTATTATATTTTTGCAGCGCCAGATACTCGACCTGACTCTGAAATGAGCATGTACTATTTCAACTGGCAGGACGAAGTCAGAATTGTTCTCCTCGGTAAATCTGGGGTTGGAAAAAGTGAAACGGGGTCGGGTATTCTGAAGGATAGATACGCTTTCAAACACGATTCTTCGTTTTGTCCTGTAACAGAAAAATGCTCGCGGAAACATGTCACAAAATATAGATATCAACTTGTGTTTGTGACTGACACGCCCGGAATTTCAAATGCATCTAATAAAAGTGATAATTCGAATACAGCAGAAATTTTCAAGTGCTTGGAAATGAACACCCCCGGGCCAAATGTATTTTTGCTCGTTCTCAGAGCTGATGTAAGATTCACTAATGAGGATGTAGATGCTCTTAACGAAGTTGAAAAACTCTTTGGAGAAGATGTATATAAATATATGATTATAGTATTCACAAGAGGCAAGGAGCTGGGTGCTACAGATAGCAGTATAGATGAAAAGTTGAAAGAGATGCCTGCAGAATTTCAGAAACTATACCAACGGTGTCGTGGACGATATGTTGCTATTGAAAACCCGGGTCCTTGCGCCTCAGACTTTGATTATTCGGCGTTAGATAGAGAAAGGCAGAGAGATATTCGGACCTTGTTCGAGAAAATTCGGGAGTTACTTTGTGATAATGACTGGTCGTATTATTCTAGTCGAAAAGGACCAAATACAGTGAAGGAAGAATGACGTCATCATATTTACTATTCAGTTTAAGGGGAATAGGAACGTCTGGCAGATTTTCCCGCCATTTTTCAAAGGGAGACAACTTTCGGGACTTCCTGTTCGCCTTTCTATAAGCCCTGTCCCACGGAAAAAGGGGTCTACTCTTAAAGGAAAGAATAAATTATTTCCTTTAAGCGTTGACCTCTATTGACATGGGAGACAAAATACTTTTGCAGGAGTTGCCTCCCCTGAAGGTATACCCATTCCCCTTAATGATTTCTATGACCCCCGCCCATAGGGGCTTGAAGAAATATATGGGCTGCATGATGCTTCCACGCAGAGCTGAATCCGGCCCGCACACTAGTACTGGTAAACCGCTTAGAGGATCTAAGCTTGTCCAGGAACCGCGGTGCGAGGTGGACCGTCCATGCTGATATACCCTATTGGTTTCATTGGGCGACAGGGCTTGCGATGTCATTTCATCTCAATGTCGGGTAAAAGTCCCACAAAATTGGAAGAAACGTCTCCAAAATGACCTTTACAGTGTCGACGGGGACATTAAACCTCAAATCAAACAAACAAAATAATGATTTCTAATGAATACTCTTGTATATCCAACATCATATGGGAAAAGCGGGGTATGCAAGGGATTTCATTATTGTTTATTCTTGCTAAAATCCAAAACATAGATTGTGCGTACTCGTTACAATACCAACAGTTTGAGGCGAGTTCTAACGAGTACCTCAAAGTCTATGTTTGAATTGTTTGTTGAATTGAGGTTTTACGTCCCAGTCAATACCATGCAGGTCATTTTCGAGACATAACTTCCAATTAAGTGGGCCTTTTACCAACATTGACATCTCAAGCCCTGTCGCCCAAACAAACCAAAATAGTTTGTATGTAGGAAAGGTCCGACTCACACCGTTTTGCGTAAGGCTATGTTTGACGCAGAAACAAAAGAGAAAAAAAAATATGACAGTATAAATGCCATTTTCATATCGATAAAAAGAAAGCGTTTTATCACTTGACTGTTACTGATTTCTTATTATCATTTGAGCCCCGCCAAGCGAATTTGTGTCTTCGAGCATGCCCGGTCATTCAGAGGGGCCAGGGATATGGCTTTCTGTCTGAAGGTTCCTCTTGATTCACTGCTTGTATGAGCGAGCAGCGAGGGTTCTGGCGAGACTGCGCGGATGCGCAGGCTCGCCTGAACCTTCGCTGCTCGCATAGGCGAAAAGTACCAAAATCGCTTGACGGGGCCCATTTGTGTGTGTGTGTGCGTGTGTGCGTGCTTGTGTGCGTGCGTGTGTTGGGAGTTATCCCTTTCAAGATTATTTCACTTATTTTGAACTGAGCTGATTGTTAATAGGTGTGTGAAAACAGGAGAACCCGCAGCTAAACTGCCTGACTGTCCCTTGCAGAACTTGGCATCTCACATGTGACCCGAGCGCATTACAAATCTCCTCAGCAGGCACAGAACATGCCTCCAACGTCCAATGTCGTATCAAAAGGTTCAGTCGTCAAAGTACGGTGAGATGGATTAAAAGGCCGCTATTAAGACCACATATAATTCCCCTAGTTTCTATTTCTAAAATTTCAGGACTCTTTAAGACTAGCTAGAGTGAAACTTCAAAAACTCGAAGCTCGTTTACCATGGCTATTTCGAACTTGTTCGTGAACCCCTAGAGAATCCATCCAATACCGCCAGATTTCCTTATATTTCGATATTTTTGGGAGTTTTACCTTTTTTGATGTGTAAAAGGTATATTGTGTGTACTCATTAGAATCGCCTCAATGAGGCGACTCTAATGAGTAAACACAACATACCTTATTTTAATAGATGATGGTAAAGATATTAAAGTGATCCCCATTTTCAAGTTCTTCATGACATGAAACTATGATTAAACCTTTCTAATTCAAACTACCCCTATTTCGAACATTGTTTCATCGTTCCGAAGGTGATCGAGTTATCCAAGTTCGATTGCAGTTTGTGTTGCTGAGCAATCCGGTTTGAGTGATACCTAGTTTTCTAGTGACGGGGTTTAAATGTTCATTACGAGAACACATCCGGCCCCCACCCACCGGGGCTTGAAGAAATAGATGGGCTGCATGATGCTTCCACGCAGAGCTGAAACCGACCGCATACGAGTACTGGTAAAGCGCTAAGAGGATCTAAGCCTGTCCAGGCAAAGCGATGTGAGTCGGACCGTCCATGCTTATAAACCTTATTGGTTTCATTGGGCGACAGGGCTTGAGATGTCATTTCATCTAAATGTCGGGTAAAAATCCCAAAAAATGGAAGCAACTTCTCCAAAATGACTTACATAGTGTTGACGGGGGCGTTAAATCTCAAATCAATCAAACAAACTAACAAACAAACGATAACACATCCGTGTGACATATTGCTTTTTTTCTCCCCAATGGTTAATTTTCTGACGAAAATTTCTGATATTAACCTTATTTATACCAATAACAAAGGTTGTAGGTGCTCGTTAGAACCATAGGGGCTTGAGTCATGAAAAAAAAAAAATAATAAAAAAAAAAAAAAAAAAAAAAAAAATGAAAATATTTTTTTTTTTGGTACTATATTGGAGACAAGGGGGAAACTTCGGCTCCATTTTAGGGGGTGTGGGGGGGGGGGGGGTGTTTACCTCATTTTACCCAGTGTATCTTTTTCGCAAATGCAGTTTTTCACCTGCTTATTACGAAATATACAAGTTAAATATGTCCACTTTGCAACAATAATCCACCTCTGTTTGTCACTTGCAGGAAACATGTTTTTCTCGCATGAATTAACTCAGCAAAGCAAAATTCGGCATAAACGTGTGACAAAAATTTTCAGGTTTTCATCAATCACAAGCGAACTAGTGTTACGGTGGGAACTTTTTTCGCTTTCAACTGATGTCTTTCATTAAAATGAACCTCTCTTGACCAATTTGAATCCAAAATTATGTATTTGCAGCTCTAAATTTAGAATTTACTACTTTTACATCGCTTTATGTAAAAGATCAAGAAAACAATCGTCGCGAAACTTGGTTTTTCTGCTGATTCCGGGCTACTCTATCGATGAACTAACGACTGGAACGACCGGTGCTGTTAAATTTTTATACCGTTCGAAGTAGTGACAAATGAGCATTATCGCTATTTTTCTTTCATTTTCAACTAAACCCCAAGAGGGGGCACAGACGATGTTTACTGCATATACTCCAGTTTTGAAGGCTGAAAGAGTACACAGTCACCATGTAATTACGGTAGGGTTCTTTAACCTGCACAGGGGATGGTTCTCTCTGCACAGGGGTCTCCAGTTAACGTCCAGATTCGAAGGACGATGCACTTTATGATATTCATACCTGCAAAATTTATGATGCCAATGGAACGTGTTCTGACGCCGAAATTTTGTCACCTCTGCTGGGGATCGAACCTGGGACCTTTAGCATCGGAGGCACTGAGCTAGGTGGGTGGCTAAATTTAGGAAGGTAGGGATTACCGGACTCAGAAAAAGTGAAATGTATTTTTTGTTGAACTCCTGGACATTTTGTGTTATTTTGAAAACAGTTTCACTCATGCTTGTGTGGACAGAAATAAATAAATAAATAAAAAAAAAAAAAAAAAAAAAAAAACAGCCAGCTTGTTAAAATGCCACCAATACGTAAATGTTCAAAATGATGCAGCATGGAAACAATTTGTTCCCTATTGCAACATATTCCTTTTTATGTTTTGAAATTTTGATCCTGGGTCGCTAATGGCCAGTAAATGACAATAAGCACTACTTAGGTTGGGCCCATTGGGTCCTTTTCCAACAGGGATTTAAGGGGACAAAACCCCTACAGTGCAGCACACACATGCTCTCTCATCCCCGAGTTTCTGAAGTGGACGCTTTTATTTATGAATTCGGCCAAATCCATTGATGTAGGGACTTGGGGAAAAAAACACAACAAAAAACACTGCTCAATTCTTCTGCTCAGCAAGTTTGTATTAATCTGAATAGGCACCACATTTCACCACAACACGGCAAACAAAAAGGTCAGAATAAGCTAGAGCATATCAACCTTGATTTTTTTTTTTTTTTTTTGGGGGGGGGGGGGGGAGGGAGGGGTGGAGCGGGGATCATTTTACGGTCCTTTCGAGTTTACTTCACTCATATCGAGCCGATTGTTAATCACATGTGGTCGAAGACCGTAGTATCCGGTATTAAAAAAAAAAAAAAAAAAAAAAAAAAAAAACACCAGGCCTTCCGTTGCAGAACTCTTGAATGCCTTAAAATAGATGACTTTTATGAAAGGTTTGATTGTGAAGTGCTTAGATCTGTTGAAAAAGTACTTGTATTAGCCTACAGTGTATTGGAAAGTAAGTGAGAAATGGGGACTTTTCAATATATAGGACATTTAATTTTGGTGCTGTTGAGTAAAGCGGCATTCCAATCTTAGTGTTTCTCGACCAGGCTATTAAAAGGTTATAAAACGTTTTTCATGCTCAATTCAGTCGAGTGTTAAATTTGTAATGCTCGCTATATTTAAATACTAACAGTTCATAAATGTTCCTGCTTAGATTTGTTTATTTGATTTGAGGTTTAACGTCCCCGTCAACACTGCAAAGGTAAATTTGAGACGCTGCTTCCAATTTTGTGGGACTTTTACCAGACTTTAAGATGTAATGACATCTCAAGCCCTGCCGCCCAATGAACCAATAGGGTTAATTAACATGGACGGACCGACTCGCACCGCTTTTCCTGGGCAGGCTTAGATGCTCTAAGCGGATTACCAGTACTCGTGTGCGGGTCGGTTTCAGCTCTGCGCGGAAGCATCATTTCTTCATGCCCCGATTGGCGGGGCCGTTTCCTGCTTAGATAAGAACTGAATAATAGAATGTATGATGGGATTGAGGCCGAAACAAGGAATTTTCAAGCAAGTTTTCAGTTTAGTTAAGTATCATGTAGGATTTTGTCGAGCATGAGACTTTAATTCACTGAAAACGAGCCCGAAGCCACGATCGCAATATTAATTATTTTTCTCACCCAAACACTTTAAGGAATTTATTTGTTTGATTAGATGTTTAAAGTGCCCATCAACAGGTCATTTTTGGAGACGTTGAATCCATTTTGTGGGACTTTTACCCGACATTGAGATGAAATGACATCTCAGGCCCTGTCGCCCAATGAAACCAATAGGGTTTATAACCATGAGCGGTCTGACTCGCACCGCTTTGCCCGGGCAGGCATAGATTCTCTGAGCGGTTTAGCAGTACTCGTGTGCGGTCGGTTTCAGCTCTGTTTGGAAGCTTCACGCAGCCCACCTATTACTTTAAGCCCCGATGGGCAGGTCCGAAAACTTTAAAGAATGCGTTGTGAACTGCACAAATATACAGAAATTAATAAGCGATAAAGCACATTCACACCAATGTAACACAACAAAATGTCAGTATTTTAATACTCATACCTCCGAGCCGCTAAAGTTTGTGTCTAAAGCATCCGTTTACATGTAAAGTGCTACGCATGAAATAAAAACCATTGCATGTACATTTCATGACCTGCTTTCTTTGACACTTGACAGCAGTGTGATGACAAATTGAATGTCCATTTCATTAAAAGTTGATAAGGACATGTTATTCTGACTGTTAAAATGTACATTTAAGGGGAAACTGAGAAGCTGCTCCCCTAATTGCATGGATAACAAAACATGCTACAGAAGACGGTTTTGAAAACAAAATTACCTCCGGCTCAATGTGGGTGTTTTGCAATGGCTGACATAATGAGATAGCTTATAAACCCTAGAGTGAGGCAGCAGTATGAGTCAAAGAAAACAAACACTTAAGAAATGAAATTTATTTTTCTGCAGTTCATGATAGCACGAACGCAGTGGGTTAGCACGAACGCAGTGGGTTGTGTGCAAAGTAAGTAAACTTTGTTAGCGACTCGCTGTCGTTCATACTTTCATGAAAAGCAGAAAAAATAAGTTTAATTTTTTATAATTGCATTTTTGCCCCTCATCACTGGGCGAAAAATAATGCTTATAGGGCAAACGTTTTAAACTGAAAAACATTTACACGCCATTTTACTACAAAGAGAGGGACAGCGTTGACCTCACCAACGCCCGTAGAGAACCGTGGTTTAGCATGACGTCACTTGATGTCACTGAAAATCATGTGACTCGATGCGTTCACGTAAGTATGAACTACACTGTTTTCTATGTGTTTCACATTACATTTGTTTATTTATGAGCCGGATAAATTTCATAGCCTGTCAGTTTAGCATGAAAAAAAGTTCTGTACACCGTTCTTTCTACCTCTGGAATGAACAGTACACAATATTTACATACCCCTCTACTTAATCTTAAGACCTCCACACATTTAATCCAAATATCAGAGAGAGAGAGAGAGAGAGAGAGAGAGAGAGAGAGAGAGAGAGAGAGAGAGAGAGAGAGAGAGAGAGAGAGAGAGAGAGAACAGCAAACATTAGACAAAATACATGTTGAAACGTTTTTTCCTTCGATTCCACTTATCACAAAGAAAAAAAAAGATGGAAAATTCCCACAGGCCTATTGGCACCAAAACAGCCATTGTTATTTAGGTAACAATATTAGAACAAACGCTTAAAGTCGTCAGTCATTCCGACCACTATGAATTCAAATTTGTAAAACAATTTCAAGTTATTTCTATAGCCGTATCTCTTTTAACTAAAATTCTGAACCGTTTGGCTTAACACTGCTGCATTTTTATTTATTTATCTTTTATGCTTAGCTAACCGTCGCCGTGTACCTGGAACGAGCGTTTAAACATAAGGTGACGACGTCATGTACACAGCGGCCCCCGCCAATAGGGGCTTGAAGAAATATATGGGCTGCATGATGCTTCCACGCAGAGCTGAATCTGGCCCCCGCTAGTACTGGTAAACCGCTTAGAGGATCTAAGCCTGTCCAGGAACCGCAGTGCGAGGCGGACCGTCCATGCTAATAAACCCTATTGGTTTCATTGGGCGACAGGGCTTGCGATGTGATTTCATCTCAATGTCGGGTAAAAGTCCCACAAAATTGGAAGCAACGTCTCCAAAATGACCTTTACAGTGTTGACGGGGACGTTAAACCTCAAATCAAACAAACAAACAAACGTCATGTACACACGTTCTTTAGCACTCTGCCAAAAACACATAGATTTTATACGATACCCGTTGTGCAAGAAACTGACAAACATTTCCCTTCAATACGGAGCTCTCTAGCAATCTCCTCGATAACTTGGGTTGTGCCTGTCCCAGCCTGGACATAAACAAGGCAGTTGGGCCTTTTTATCAGATCAAAGGCCGTCTTCTGCTTTTTTGTAAACACTTTATTTCCTTTTCTGCGCTTGTGTCAAAAACGTTACAGAGGCTGATTGGAAGTTGACCGCAAAGCGATACAATACAATATTCCCAGAGCACAGCCCATTATACGTAGAAACACCATCCAGCTGCGTAATACGTGTATACGTAGTCCTAGCAGAATATGTTACATTGAACAAATAAATCAAAGGAGAAATCAAGGCTCTCACACACATTTTAACAGTAACAACTCCACTGCCGGACGTAGTTTCCGAAGTTCCGGATTATATCTGTCCTGCACGTCCCTCTTTTTAAACACGATTATGGCAAGCGCCCGGGTTCCTGTACCGATCATTGACAGAACACTGCGGAAAGTGAAGCAAATGTTGCAAAATCTATATTTAGAGCTGCGAGTACATCTTTTTGGATTCAAATTGGCAAAGCGAGCTAAAAGTAAATGAAAGACAAAGGGTGAAAGTGAAAAAAGTCCCCCCCCCGTATCACTAGTTCGGTTGTGATTGATGAAAACCTGAAAATTTTTGTCACACGTTTATGCCGAATTTTGGTTTGCTGAGTTAATCCATGCGAAAAAAACATGTTTCCTGCAAGTGGCAGACAGAGGCGGATTATTTTTGCAAAGTGGACTTATTTAACTTGTATAATTTATATTAAGCAGGTAAAAAACTGCATTTGCGAAAAAGATACACTGGGTAAAATGAGGTAACCCCCCCCCCCCCCCCCCCCCCGTTTAGCCGAAGTTCCCCCCCCCCCCCCCCCCCCCCGTTGTCTCTATTATAGTACCAAAAAAAAAAAAAAAAATTTTTTTTTTAATTTTTTTCATGATTCAAGCCCCTATGGTTAGAACCGCCTCAATGAGGCGGTTCTTACGAGTACCCACAACCTATGTCTTTGAGCAGAAATAAACAAAATAATGAAGACCACTGTAAGTCCCAGTTTTCTCTTACAGAGTTGGATTTAGAGTGGTGTTCATTACATACTGGTTTCCCAGCAACACCGGTGAAAATGCCAAGACTTTCATTCCACTATATAAGTTTTAAGTTTCTGGCAAAGATGAAGTACGAGGGCCGTTCATTAAATTGTGTCACAGTGGCCCATTACACCGGGTGGCTGTAAGGAGCAAGTGAACACTATGTTGATTTCACGGTGGCAATTTGACGGCACTTCGGTACATCGATGAAATCTTAGAGTCTGAAATGGTACCGTTTTTACGAAATAATGGTGACGTTACGCTTTTCTAACAGGACAATGCACATGCTCATGCTGCGAGGCTAATCATGGACTTTTTCAATCAAAATGGCTAGTGATTATTCATTAAACGTGATCAAATGTGAATCAATTAAAATTTGAGGTATAGTACTAGTCGTGCGTTTTCATTGAATCTGAGTATATATTCAAGCCCGATCTAATCTATAATCTTTAAGCCTGACTAAAACTGCCAACCAGATGCAAAATCTCCCCGGCGCTATCCAAAGTTCACAAACAATTGCCCCATCATCACCCCGAGTGCTTTGGTTTTCAATTGCGATGGACCCATTGTTCAAATTCCCGTATCAAACGGCAAGACAATCAAAGGTAAATTTTATAAGAATGGTGTGTTGTCAAAATAAAGGTACACTATGAAAAGCGTAGACCTGCAACCGGTTTAAGAGGTATGTGTCTTACCCATGACAACGCACCTACTCCCTAGTGTTCATTGCAAGACGTCTTGAAAGAGGAAAGGCTCTGTCATCCACCTTATTCGCCAGACCATAGCTCCTGCGACTTTTTCCTGTTTCTCTACTAAAGAAAACCCTTTCCGGTCGTCGTTATGAATCCCGAACTGCACTTGGTAGTGCAATTTATCAGTGCCTTCAAAGTATAGACCAATTGTGGGAAGGAGATGGCTTATTGTTTCATTTAAGCCCCGCCAAGCGGATTTGTGTCTTCGAGCATTCCGTCATGACAAATTTTAACTGCGCAAATGCCGGCAAAGGCATTTGTCACAACAAGTAGGCGCAGTCGGTGCATTAGGTCATAAAAGAATCAAACATACTGAAATCTGTGTCAGAAATGTGTCTCTTTCCTTAAATAATTCGACACAAGCTGCTTTTGCAATGCTGTCGGAACTACCATTGTTTACAGCGCCGAATCATATCTTGTGGCGAAGCTATCGAAGCATTTTCAATGTTTCTAGGTGAAATTAACTCACCGATGGGATGCAAATATTGTTCGTTTCCAGCCGAAGTATGTTTTCTGAAGACTCGTAATGTACATATCCAGTTTGAAGCATTTTATCTACCCTATTTACACCAATATGGCCGCTTCTTAAATGGGTACGTCATCTCTGCTATGACGTAGGTTGAATATGCAGACGTAGCTTGAATATGCAGACGGCGGGATTGCACTGGTATAGATTAAATTTAAGATTAAAGAATTTACCGGTATTCAATATGCTAAATATGGATTACGGTTTCTTTGTAATTTGACAAACAAGTCACTTGTGACGAAAATTATTGTTCAACTTCAACGTAATATTCAGCGTGATTGTTTTGACGTTTTTTTGGCACTTCAATGAACCGACGCCATATGTCGTATTGCTAAACTGATAGTTGCGTGGTTGTATAATGACTATTGACTGGGTTAGGTCAATGCAAAGTTCGAGTCACATAAAGCTCGTTTTATCCACTCGGTAAGGAAGTTTTAAAAGATGTCTTCCTTTTGAAACGGCAATTATAGGTCGAGTGTATCTATACACATTATTTTGGCCAACTCGATATCGCAGTTTGTTCCACATAAGTTATTACGAGGGCTGATTGATATGTTGTTAGCCTCGTATTGAAGGAGGTATGCAGGAAAGTTCGTTTTAAGTCCTACTACACTGCTAAAAACAATTAAAGGAGCAAACTTTTAAGCCTGTATAACATCACCGCTTGGAAATTTTCAAACTCAAGGAAAGGCACTATTTTAAAATGACATCTCTTAACATTGTTCATGCAAACGACAAGAAGCAAGGTTCACGTGCAAAGCAAGAATGTGAGCTACAGCATGGATACCCCTATAAATGGCTGAAATTCGGTATGGGGCGGTCTGTTCAAAATTTGAGTTTGGTTCAGAAACATGTCAATCCTTAGGTTATGCGTTATTTTGGGCGTCATAGTGACTTCATAATTATGGTGTTAGGAGTTGAGGTCTCTCAAGCTGTCGGTTTGCTTGAAAGCGGGTACACCCAAAGTATCGTTGCTGAACACTTTAATGTATCAAGAAATGTTGTTGCCAGGCCATGGAGACGCTACCAGGAGACTGGCGAGTTTACTAGACGAGAAGGACAAGGCCGACACCGCATGACGTCACAAGGGGAATATCAAAATCTTCGAAATCAAGCGCTACGAAATCGGCAGTACACGACCAGAAGGATACAAATAGATTTCCAGCATGCAATTGGTCAAAGGATATCCGCTCACACAGGTTGCATGAAGGTGATCTGAGGGCCAGACGCCCGGCAAGAGGGCCTATTCTCACCAGGCAACATCGTGCACGGCGATATGAGTTTGCCCAAGAACATCAGAACTGGCGATTGCAAGACTGGCGTACAGTTCTGTTCACGGATGAAAGCAGATTTCATCTGAGTGCATATGCATGTGATCGACGTGTTCGATTCTGGAGACGACCCGGAGAACGATACGAGGACTGCAACATTGTGGAAACCGACAGATATGGAGTTGGGTCAGTGATGGTATGGGGTGGAATTTCTTATGAAGGCCGAACGGACTTATACGCGATAAACGGATGTACATGGACTGCATTACGGTATCGAGTTGAAATGCTAGATGCTATTGTGAGGCCTTTCGCTGGGACAATCGATGACAATTTCATTCTGCGCGCCCAGACACAGCTAGAGTGTGCATGGGTTACCGTAGTCGTGAGACTATTGAAGTAATGGACTGGCCGGCACGTTCTACTGACTTAAACCCAATAGAACATGTGTGGGACATTCTTTGCCGACGTATCTCACAGGGCGATCATCCATCATTGACTATTCAAGAACTCACAAACATCCTTATACATGAATGGGAAACACTAGCTTTACAAACTGTTTAAAATTTGGTTCGTAGCCTGCCTTTGCGATGCCAGGAGTGTTGTGCTGTTCGAGGTGGTCATACACATTACTGACAGGAAAAAGTGACTGATTTGCGCATGTCTATAACATTTGAAATAATCTGACGTAAAGATGGCGATTTCTCAAACATTTATGCAAATTCTTCCATAACATGTTAAAAGGCCGTGATTTGTGAACTGGTTGCCAATGTTTGCCATTAACATGTTGCAGATAAAGTTATTCATCTTTCTAAATCGTTGTTTCATCATCATTATCCAACATCTTTATACTATGAGGAGATATGTGTTTGCTCCTTTAATTGTTTTGAGCAGTGTATATAGGGCCTGGTCTCATGTGATCAGTTTATATCGACGAAGTAGCACTCTAAAGTCAGTAAGACAATATGTTCTAGAAAGGGTTATCCTTTGGAAGCAAGGAATACACCACAGAAATGAAAAATATGGAGCGTGCATTTTTTTCTGGACCAGACTAGCTAGTTTCGGCCAATTAGACCCTCAAATATTTTCAAAATTCATCAATAGAATCAATGATCCCAAAGAACAAGAAAATATAAACTACACTATGATGTAGGGCAGGTTGACTTTTTACGGCCGCCACACATTCCCAGACACCAGCTGTAGTGACGTTAAATATGTTCTAGAAAGGGTTATCCTTTCGAAGCAAGGAATACACCACAGAACTGGAAAATATGGAGTGTACATGTTTTCTGGGCCTGACTAGCTAGTTTTTGCAAAGTGGATAAAATAGCTTTTGAATAGTGGTCAAAACAGGTGACAGAGAAGTGATCTAATATTTGCATAAAACAGTTTTCCATAATGATATGAGGCCCGCCAAGCGAATTTGGGTCTTCGAGCATTCCGTCATGACAAATTTTAACTGCGCATGCCCAGCCATTCAGAGGGGCCAGGGATATGGCTTTCTGTCTGAAGGTTCCTCTTGATTCACTGCTTGTATGAGCGAGCAGCGAAGGTTCTGGCGAGACTGCGCGGATGCGCAGGCTCGCCTGAACCTTCGCTGCTCGCATAGGCGATAAGTACCAAAATCGCTTGGCGGGGCCCATATGGTTGCAACACTTGGGAAAGATGTCCCTTCATATGCTACAGTGAAAAGATGGGTGGCGGAATTTAAGCGCGCAGACAGAGCCTTGAGGATGACCACTGTCCTGGAAGGCCTGTCAATGTTGAAACCTCAGAAATGATCAATAAAGTCCATGCTATTTTTATGACTGACAGGCGAGTCACAGAAAGATATATAACCAGTAGAGTTGGCATTTCACAGGAAAGAGTACATTCCATTCTGACAGAGGATCTTGCAATGAGAAAGCTTTCGGCCCGATGAGTACCAAGACTTCTGACAGTTGACCAGGTGCTTATCTTAACCTTTTTGAGGAAGAGCCTGCCAACTTTCTTCAGAGATTTATCATTGTGGATGAAACATGGGTCCATCATTTTACCCCGGAGGCCAAACAACAATCGAAACATGGCTCACCCCGCCAAAGAAGGCAAAGACTGTTCCATCAGCTGGGAAGGTTATGGCCTCAGTTTTCTGGGATGCAGATGGTATTGTGCTGAAAGGTTATCTCCAAAAGAGACAAACAATCAGTGGCACATAATATGCTCTACTTCTGATGCAGTTACGGGAAAATATTAAACAAGCTCACTAAAGGTGTGTTGTTCCATTACTAGGACAATGCTCCTGTTCGCAAGTCTGTCATCGCTATGGCTGCCATTCACGATTGTGGCTTTAAATTGATTGAGCATCCGCCTTATTCACCTGTTCTCGCTCCATCAGACTTTCATCTTTTTCCAAAACTGAAAACGGCTATTTTAGGAACCCTCTTTCAGTCCGATGTTGACGCCATATATGCAGTAGCTGACTTTCTGAACATCCAAGAAAAAGAGTATATAAAAGTGGCATTGGGGCCCTTAAACACAGCTGGTAAAAGTGTATAGATACTGAAGGGGATTATGTTGTAACAAAATACTATATGTCCGACAAAGATAAATCATTCAATGTGAGGCTCACAACATATCAATCAGCCCTCGTAAATACCCAAGGCATGAACAAACGTAAAATTTGGTTCTTACAAGGGATAGTAAAAATTAAAATATATCTTGCGATGATTAACTGAACCCTTTCAACCCTGTAGACCATTCATTACGATAACACACCCATGCGACATAGTGCCTTTTTCACATCTCCAAAATGGCTACTTTCCCGATGAAAATCTATGATATTTTTGTTATTTTTACTTCAAACTAGGTTGTGGGTGCTCGTTAGAACCGCCTCAATGAGGCAGTTCTAACGAGTACCCACAACCTATATCTTGAAGCAGAAATAGGAAAAATAATGTATACCCCGTAAACCCCAGTTTTCCCTATATAAAGTGGGGTTTAGGGGGTTTCATGGACATGTTCACGTGATGACAGACACTTATGCAAACAGTGTAAATCCAGATGAGACACTGTCTCATCAGGATCTACATTGCTTGCCATCTTCTTAATGATTCCGACTAACCACCTATCCCCCCACCCCTTATGCACGGGAAGGGATGTGTCCAAATTTGGCTTCCCCGAAAACCGAGTCACTCTGGAAAAGGGATCTTCTCTTAGAGGGAAGAATTTGCTCGACAGGAGCAAAATCTTTCCTGTAAGAGTAGATCTCTGTTGTTAGGGGAGACAAAAGTTTTTAAAAGAGTTTCCTGCCCTGAGGGTGTTTCGATATCGCTTTAAGGGAATGGATACACCTGGGAGAATTATTCGTCAAATTTCAAAAGAGACAAGTGTTGCGACTTCTTGTTTTGATTTTCTATAATCTCTGACCCACGGAAGAGCGGGGGAGTGGGGGGGGGGGGGGTGGCTACTCTTTAAGAAAAGAATGTGCTCCTCTGGAATTCTTTCCTATTAGAATTGAACCCTATTGACATGGGAGACAAAACAACTTTTGCAGGAGTTGCCTCCCCTGAATGTGTACCCATTCCCCATAAGTTCAAAGATACTGTAATTTTCTTTTTTATTTATGACTTTCCAGAACTTGTCACGTGTAAGTAAATGTCAGATGTTTATAGCATAATATCATCTGATATCTGGTTTATCAAAGGAGATATTGGAGTCCAAGCAATATTTCTCTGCTCGTACACCTGTGAACACAAACAAAAATAAGTTTGTTTCATTTTGAGAAGAAACATGAAATAGTTCTTAATAAGAGTTTGTATACTTTTGTGTCCACGGGTGTTTGTGAAGGTACCAACAATACTATTTTAGCCATATGTGTTATAAACCGATCGACTCGATATTACCTAAATTGTGTTGACTGGGCCATTAAACTCCTAACAACCGCCCACGCCCATCGGGGCTTGGAAAAATAGATTGGGCTGCACGATGCTTCCACGCAGAGCTGATACGGACGGCACATGAGTGCTGGTAAATATTACCGCTTAGAACGTCTAAGCCTGCCCAGGAAAATTGCCCGTCCATGCTTATAAACCATATTTGTTACATTGGGCGGCAATTTCATCTCAATGTCGGGTAAAAGTCCCACAAAATTGGAAGCAACGTCTCCAAAATGACCTAAATAGTGTTTACGGGGACGTTAAACCTCAAATCAAACAAACAAACCTGCCACGATTGTGCAATCTAAAAATAACCCTCCGTTTGGAAAGGAACTCTATAAGCTCTAAGCTTTCGTTCTCATCCTATGAAGTATTATTGTATGTATATATGTATTGCATGTCACTGAAATTGTGAAATAAATATGTTTAAACTAAATCAAACAAACAAACAAAACTCCTAACAAACAAACAAACTGGTACTTCACACTGGAAGTGCCACCAGGCTGCTACAGTTAAGTGCTTATGCAACAGATCTGGACAATGTTCATACAATTGAACTATAATAAAACGAAAACATTAAGAACCATGAAAATATGTTCTAGATAGGGGTAGTTCGAATAACATAGTGTTAATCATAACATCCGGCCACTATAGGCATAATGGCGACGGCTTTACAACTGGTATTCATTACGCAAACACGCCTATATAAATACATTGCCACCTTTATCGCCGAAAAAAAATGAAAATTTTATGATGAAAAATTGTGATATTTTTCTTATTTCTGGTCAAAATATAGATTGTGGGCACTCGTTAGAACCGCCTCATCGAGGCGGTTCTAACGGGTACCCACAATCTATATTTTTGAGCAGAAATAAGAAAAATAAGATATACCCCCGGAAACCCCAGTTTTATTATATAAAAGTGGGGTTCAAGGGGGTCAAAATTATATAGGCGTGTTTTCGTGATGTTTAGAGAGTTTGTTTTTGCAAGTTTTTTTTTTATTTTTAATATAATGCAGTAGAAACTTCAATAACCATGTTTTTAAGGGGGTCAAAATTATATAGGCGTGTTTTCGTGATGTTTAGAGAGTTTGTTTTTCGCAAGTTTTTTTTTTATTTTTAATATAATGCAGTAGAAACTTCAATAACCATGTTTTTAATCCACTAACGTACCTATGCAAGAATGTTTGGTTTATACAGCATATTTTTGTATGATAACTATTAAAACAAAAGCACCGCATGCGGGTGCCAACGCTCGGCTGCAAAAATTCTAAGACAAAAAAGGGACATAACTGTGCCAAAAATATTTTGAGGGTTACCTCACCTATTGGTATGAGTTCCCCTTTTCATAATGAACAACTAGTCCGAGTTTCAAGTAAATATGTTCAGTAATGACAGAGCTATTACAAAATGTCCAAGTTTTTGCACGACGACGCAGACGACAACGACGACGACGACGCCAGAGCTATGACAATAATTCTTCGTTTTCTGCGAAAACCGCCGAGCTAATAACGGTACGAACACCGATTGCTCGTATACTACGGGTAATTCGAACTCGTTCTTAACCCTTTTTTGATAAATGGAATCTTCCACCTTATATATAGAGAGCACAAGTCCATTTCCAAATTTAGGGATGTCAGGTTGTGTTTTCTTCAAAATTTGTTTTAAAAATGGTTAATTTTTGCAAGAGGTGAAGCCCCTGGTCAGACGCCGCGTTCTGTGGCATCTGATCTGGGCCTGCACTGTTTGCCAATTACCCGTTTCGCGGTTTCTGGCACAAAATGGGTTAAGCCGCTAGGAAGTTCTTCTACTAGCTCAAGACTATAAATATGAAGGGATACTTTAAGATATTTCTTATTTTCCTAGAAAATGCATGTTGTGTACACTCATTAGAATCGCCTCAACGAGGCGATTCTAATGAGTACACACAGCATACTAATATTTTCTAAATGATCGAACATATATCTTAACATGCATGATGCTTCCGCGCAGAGATGAAACCGAGCGGGTTTTTAAGTAATAGTAAGCCGCTAAGGTCTATGCCTGCCCTGAAAGACTGGTGCGAGTGGGACCGTCTCTCAAACCCTTGGGGTTTCTTTGGGTGGTTGGGCCTGAGATGTTATTTCATCTTCATGCCGGGTAGAAGTCCCGCAAAATCGGGAGCAACCCTTCCAAAATTACCTAAATAGTGTTGACGGGATCGTAAAACCTCTGTACAAACAAAACATCACCATCAGTATGTACACCGAAAACACACTTATATAATTTTGACCCCCTTAATCCCCACGTTATATAGTAAAACTGGGGTTCACAGGGGGTATGCATTATTTTTCTTATTTCTGCTCAGAAACATAGATTATGGGTACTCGTTAGAACCGCCTCGTCGAGACGGTTCTAACGAGTACCCACAAAAATACTTTTGTGCAGATATATAAAAAATATTAGAATTTTTTATCTGAAATTTTTCATTTTTTGTTGGTAATATTTTCAAGTTCAATAGGCGTTTTTTTTATAACGCACACCGACAAGACGGTATGATTAACCCTCAGTGTTTCGATCTGTCCCACTCGCGAACATGTTTTATCAGTTACCCCCTATTATAATTGCATTGTAATGCATTGACCTGATAATGATATGCTATCTTAGGACAAGTAAGCTTTATCAGGTCAACGTGACATAGCAAGTTTATGAATAAACCAAACTCCTGGAAAAAATGGCAAAACATTTTATCAATACCGGACAATATAGAAAAAAAAAATACATCAAAAAATAGCATTGGAAAAACTACGAACAGATGATACTAAACATATGGACCGATTATTGCACGCCGGAATCTTGGAACACACTGATGACAATCGAAAACTGATCGTTAATTGCATGTTTAAAGAGTGTACGAGGGGTAAACTGATAAATATATTATACCAGATTCGTGTCATTTGATATCATGTTTATCAGGCTCGGCTTCGAGAACGCGGCAAGCCTCGCGATTCTATAAATGTCCTCGAAGCCTTGCCCGATAAACTATATAAAATGTCCGTGATAACCATATCGAAAACACACCCGTGCGACAAAGTGCATTTTTCACATCTCCTAAATGGTTGAATTTCTGATGAAAATTCTTGATATTTCACATCTCCAAAAGGGCAAAATTTCTCATGAAAATTCTTGATATTTTTTCTTTTTTATACTGCAAACATAGGTTGTGGGTGCTCGTTAGAATTGAGGCGGTTCTAACGAGTACTAACACCCTATAAGCAGAAATAAGAAAAATAATGTATAACCCCATAAACCCAAGTTTTCTTTATTTGAAGTGGGTTTTATTGTGTGTGTGTCGGGTCATTGCACGGACTTGTTCACGTGATAGATTGGGGAGTTACAGGCATATAATTCATAACAAAGAGAGGTGGATGTACTCAAAAATATATATTATTCCAATTTCATATTCACACTTAATTTGATTTTAATGTTTTCACTGTCTGAAGAAACACTTTACTTCCTTGTGAATAAGTTCCCACAAAAAACATTCCAAAGCGTCTGATCCGGGTCAGCACTGTCTGAAATTTAAACAGCAGTTTCTTTAAGAAGTAAATTGAATTGTCAAAGTTCCTCTATATATAGCAGACATCGCTGCAAAACACTTAAACAAATGTTTATCAGGCGTGGTCCGAGATCTTCACAATTGCCTCTTGATTGCCTGTAAAAAGAATCAAAGGAATGAGAGTACTGGTGGACCCTTGTTTTTGAAAGGTGGCTGGGAAAAAATGGTTTTGATCTTTCGTTTAACTCTTCATTTTTTTAAGCAAGCGGTGTAGAAACTGACATGACGCCGTGTTTTGCGGCGTCTGATTAGGGTCTACACTTTTTGCGTAAACCGGCATATGATGAGTCTGCTTCAGGTTTTACGGATAAACCTCTTTACAGAACACTCTGATGTAACAACGACAGAAATAGCACGGTCGAGCTTCTCTGAGAGTAGGCTGGGAAAAATGGTCCTTAATGGGGACCTAGAGTAACTAAGATTTCCTTTAATCATTCAATTTCTGTTCTTTAAAGACTCATCCGAAAGTCTGGAGAAGCCCTGTATATGGGGCGCCGTTTTACTATTTAATCCGTATTTATGGATATCCATAATTATTTATGGCTATCCATAATTCGAATTATGGATATCCATAATTCGAATTATGGTTATTTATGGATATCCATAATTCGAATTATGGATATCCATAATTCGAGTTATGGATATCCATAATTCGAACTGAATTAATGATTACATAAATCGAATAATGGATATCCATTATTCGATTTATTGATATCCATAAATCGAATTATGGATATCCATTATTCGGCTGATTTATCCTCTGCAAATAAACCTTATGAATAATGACTGCACCCTTTGCAAAAAAAAACAAAAACAAGATGTGTTTGTGAAACACTGATGCCCCCGGACAGCGCATGTTAAATATGAAAGCAGTATCACTAAGCAATCAAAAGGTATGGCCAAGAAATGTAGGCGCTAGAGCGATGACAAAGTTTTTCTAAAAATAGCCACAGTGACCTTGACCTTGAGGTCATGACCTTGAAAGTCGAACTCGCTCGAGATATTGTCATAAGGAACATTTGTGTGAAGTTATATTGAAATCAGTAAAGAAATGTTGGCGCTAGAGCGATGACAAAGTTTTTCTAAAAATAGCCACAGTGACCTTGACCTTGAGGGGGGTGTCTGGATGGACAAAAGTTATGGTACCACTAGAAAGGTCTTGTGACAAGGAGTGCACGTGTGAAATATGAAAGCCCTACTACTTACCAATCGAAAGTTATGGCCAATGTTAAAGTTTATAAAAGTAGGTCAAACGTCAAAGTCAAGGTCACGAGATCAAAAATTATGGTACCACTAGAAAGGTCTTGTGACAAGGAGTGCACATGTGAAATATGAAAGCACTACCACTTACCAATCGAAAGTTATGGCCAATGTTAAAGTTTTTAAAAAGTAGGTCAAACATCACGGTCAAGGTCACAAGGTCAAAAATTATGGTACCACTAGAAAGGTCTTTTGACAATGAATGCACATATGCAATATGAAAGCCCTATCACTTACCAATCGAAAGTTATGGCCAATGTTAATGTTTTTAAAAATTTTGAAAAAAAATAGGCCAAAGGTCAAGTTCAATGTCACGAGATCAAAAATTATGGTATCACTGGAAAGGTCTTGTGATAAGGTATACACATGTGTAATATGAAAGCTCTATCTATTACCATTCAAAAGTTATGCCCAATGTTAAGGTTTTTGTAGACAGACAAACAGACAAACGGACAAACGGACAAACAGACAGACAGACCAAAAACTATATGCCCCCGAATCTCTTAGATTCCGGGGGCATAAAAAAATCGACTATTCCCGTCAGGCTTCCGATTTAGGTGGGATGGAGGTGGCGGTATTGCGGTAGGCTAAGTGGTGGCCTATGGTGTGGGAGAGATATGTTTTGCTTGATTTGATGTTTAGCATACTATTTCATTTTGGAGACGTTGCTTCCAATAGCCTTCATTGAGATGAAAAGACATCTAAATCCCTGTCGCCCATTGACTCGTAGCCTTTGTTTCTTTCGCCAGAAACTGACAACTGCCCTTCTTGAATCAGCGGAAGGGAGAGAATGACCGTAGAAACATTTTATGATTAATCTCCAAGAATGAAATTTGCCGGTCCCGGCAGGTATCGAACCCGCGTGCTCGTGATCACCAGTCAGACGCGCATCCGACTGAGCTACCGAGGCTGGCGCAGCCAAATCCATTTCTCCAAGCCGCAATGGGCGGGGGGCCAGGAATATCTGAATCTGCCTGGTACTCCGTAGACCTCAAGTAGTGTTTAATATGGATATATGATAATACTATATATAACGACCACGTGCATTTTTCTCCAGAAAGCATACACGGATTGCCTGATTGGATCATTATAATCTTACGACCAACTTTCAGTGTCCTTAGGTGCGCAGTCCTCATAGAGGTGATTCCAGAGAAACCGGATGCGTTGGTCGGAATTTCCAGATCTTACGACTGGTTCCGATATTTAACTGTACACAAGGCGGGCGTTCAGCGTATGGCGTCCGTTGCTTTGGAAGCCTTACGGGCTGAAAAGGCTGCACGGCAGAGAGGTCCCTTTGACTGGCTATCATCTTCCAGCGATGATGAAGACCTTGGAGATTTTTAAGATTTGTACAATAAACCATCACAAGTCTTAGGGAGAAATCATTAAACCAAAAGCTTTGGCGGTGATTTATGGATATCCAAAATTCGAATTATGGATATCCATAAATCGATCTGAATCATGGATATCCATAAATCGAATTATGGATATCCATAATTCGAATTATGGATATCCATAAAACCGAGGAATAATGGATATCCATGAATCGAATTATGGCTGTCCATAAATAGATCTGTATTTATGATATCCATTAATCGAATTATGGATATCCATAATTCGATTTATGGATATCCATAATTCGAATTATGGATATCCACTATTCGGCTGATTTATGGATATCCACTATTCGGCTGATTTATGGATATCCATAAATCGAATTATGGATATCCATAATTCAATTTTTTGATATCTATAAATACGGATTAAGCAGTAAAACGGAGCCCCATACCTATATACAACATCTTGTGTCCACAGGTAACACAGGAAGAAAACTTTATAACACGATTTATATTTTGAAATATAAGATGTGAAGACACAGAAAAGTGGCCACATTTTGGGTCGATTGTTTTTGCAGTCGACCCCAAGTTATACATACAATAGCGCTTAAACTGCTGATGCCCACTTGGCTATCACAAACAGCGCGCAAATTAAAAATGAATGGAATGGAAATAAAGAAGCCGTAAGTACCGGAAAGTGTTGTCATCATTGGTTAAAACATACATGCCAAGGGTCGTAAAGCAATGAAACATTGGCAAACAGTGTAGACCCAGATCAGACTTGGAGAAATGGGTTGGGTTGCATGATGCCTCAGCGCAGAGCTGAATCCGACTGAACTTAGGAGTACTGGTGGACCGCTTGGAGGGTCTAAACATGCCCAGGAAAAGTTGTGCCGGTCAAACCGCTCCTTAAACCCTGGCGGTCTCCTTGGGCGGTAGGGCTCGAGTTCATCTTCATGTTGGGTAAAAGTCCCACAGAATCGGACGCAACGTCCCTAAAATGACCTGAGTAGTGTTGACGGGGACATAAAATGGTAATGAAGACAATGAATAGGAATCGATACAATTAACCCACAGCTCCCATCAGATACACCAAAGGGAAAGAAAAACAAATATGAAATAACTAGACCCTAATGGAAACACCAACAGCGGAATGCCAAAAGGATAGTCACTTTCCCACAAAATGGCCAATTGGCTACCCAAAACCAAACAATATACATTTAAGTTTGGGGATTTAAACACGCCTTAGTAACAGTTGTGTACCTTTTCCAATCTTATTCAGAAGTTATCTTCTAAGCCTTCTGAGCAGTGTAGACACTGATCTACGTTTCCGTTTACCGGGACTGCTGGGACTGTTCAGGTAGTAATATTGGTCTGCTATTGCTGATGCAAGTTCTGTCCGGCACTGTCCGCCTAACTCCAACAAACAAGTACGCTTTCTGAAAAAAAAAGAAATGAATTACAGTGTATTGTTTGTTTGTTTGATTTTAGGTTTAACATCCCCGTCAATACTATTTAGGTCATTTTGGAGACGTTGCTTCCAATTTTGTGGGACTTTTACCCAACACTGAGCTGAAATGGCATCTCAAGCTCTGCCGCCAAATGAAACCAATAGGGTTTTCATGTATGGACGGTCAGACTCGCATCACTTCTCCTGGACAGGCTAAGATCCTGTAAGCGGTTTACCAGTACTAGTGTGCGGTCGGTTTCGGCTCTGTATGGAAGCATCATGCAGCCCAATCTATTTCTCATAGCCCTATGGATGGTGGCCAAGAATTAGTGGGGAAAAAGCATACTATGTTGTTTTACATTATTGGTGCTCGTAAGAATAACCTCTATGGGTACCCAATTCTACGTTCATATGCAGAACTAACAAAATAATGTACATATAAAGTTGGGTTTACAAGGATTTTCATCACATGGGCTTGTGATATTATGTACAGTCCTGTTTCTGTATGCTTAAGTGTTATTATTATTATTATTATTATTATTATTATTATTATTATTATTATTATTATTTTATTACTTTTATTGGCGTTTTTGCATAGTTGTCACTATCGATCCCCGCTGGGTTCATGAATATTCTCAAGTTCGTGAAGGCTGACCATGAAATATCTGTTCATTCCACTGATTTAAAAAGGGCGCAGTTCTAGAAATTGTACTGTATCGGTCATTTACTGACCAAAAAAAGTGTTGTTCCGTAAACAGACAGGCTCGATATGACCAAAATAGTGTTGACTGGGTCGTTAAACTCCGTACACACCGACATCTTAGGAGAGAAGTAGCTGGTGACTGAGTTTTAGTGACTTCATTAGCTCCCATGTGAAAGAGGCCGCTTATAGGATGAAAGGCACCCTTTGTTCGTCGTCGTCATCCGACGTCGTCGTCCGTGATCGACCGTCAGCATTTTCAAAGGACTTCTCTGAAACCACTGGGCTATTTTCAATAACATGCCACATACAGCTTCCAGCGGGGAACGAAAGTTGTTCGAATGGTTCAGATCACATAAGCAAGATTGGGTGGCCGCCAAACCTTAAAAAAAATCTTCCCCCGAGCCACTGGTCCAATTGTCTTGAAACTTGGTACATGTAGTTAGCATCAAGGGTCTGAGTACAACCAAGTTTTTTCAAATAATGACCTATGTTGACCTTGAGCTGTTTAATGGCAAGGTCAAATTTGGTTGCTTAGGCTTTTAAATGGGAAAAGGGTAGAACAAGACAGTTTTCGAAAATTATTGTGGTCAGTGACATGAGAGTAGGTACAATATATACTATAACAAGAGAGCAGGAAGAATATATAGAGGATCTTACATAAGGGTTCATGTATTATTGGATTTATTAAACCAGTTGAGGAAAAGGGATAAAATGCGAGGCTTTGCCGAGCATTTTATCCCTTTTCATCAACGACTTTAATAAATTCAATAATACATGAGCACGAATGCAAGATTCTATTTATCATATGACATTTAAAACACATTTTATTCACGATTGTTTACAAAAAAAAAGTTGTCAATGACTTGAGAGTAGGTACTATATGGATGATATACATGATTGCCAAAGGTCAAGGCCAATCAGCGACTTTGGCCTATGTTCACTTGAATTGCAGCTCAATTTAATTTTAATGGACACTTTCTATGAAATCGAAGGGCCATTTATGAGGAATTTTCATATTCAGTCACCCTGACAATGAGTGAATAAAAATTTGTTCAAGTGGTCCTGGTCACATGACCAATATGGCTGTCATTTTCGCTTGAGTGGTGAGTTCCCTTTTAATCCATGTGTGTGTGTGTGAATTCGGGTTTAACGTCGCTTTCAACAATTTTTCAGTCATATCACGACGGTGTCTGGTTGCGACAGGGACCTCAATGCTCAATGCTTTTATAGTGCTGGCTCACTGAAGTATCATGTCCCAGGCACATTACATGATACCACACCCAGTCACATTAACCTTACACTGGGTCGACCAGTCCTAGCTCTACCCCGTAAATCTGAGTGCCAAGCGAAGAGCAGCTCGTACCATTCTTAACCGTGACGACTTTGGTATGTCGCGGCCCGGGATCGAACAAGTGACCTCCCGTTCCCCGGAGCGGACACTCTACCGTCAACTGAGCTATCGGGGCCGGTCTTTTAATCCTTGTAGTTCAACTTAGACGAAAATGATCAAATAGCAAATTTTCAGTAATCAGAACTCTGGGGAGCAATCAGGACCTCGTTGTCCTCTTGTTCATATTTATTATACGTTTGTATTTCATATTTTGTACTCTTCCCATTGAGGCCCTTGGTGGGCTTTTTTGATTCGCTTTTCCTGGGAACCTTTCTTTCTTTTCTTGTTTATGTACACAGTGCCATCTTCTCGAAATCGTTCTATTGCACAATACAAAACAATATAAAGTGCCTTACTCAACTGGGGACATTACACTTGGTGCTCTGGCCCCCGTCCATCGGGGCTGGAAGAAATAGATGGGCTGCATGATGCTTCCACGCATAGCTGAAACCGACCCACACACGAGTACTGGTAAACCGCTTAGAGCATCTAAGCCTGCCCAGGCAAAGCGGTGCGAGTCCATGCTTATAAACCCTATTGGTTTCATTGGGCGGCAGGGCTTGAAATGTCATTTCATTTCAATGTCGGGTAAAAGTCCCACAAAATTGGAAGCAACGTCTCCAAAATGACCTTTACAGTGTTGACGGGGGCGTTAAACCTAAAATCAAACAAACAAAAACATAGAACCATATTCTGGCAATTGTTCTAAGACCAACGACACCACAACCTCATTATAACACGGTTCATTATAACACGGTTTTGGATATAACACGTTTCAAGATGGATCCCAAAAATGTATAGATTATATAGAAAAATGACCATAAATTGCTATTTTTCTATTTAATCTATACATTTTTGTTTGGATACAACACAGCTGTTTAACTAACACGGTTTCTGTTTTTGATCCCATTAAAAGCGTTATATAGAGGTTGTGGTGTACTAATTGCCCTACTAAACTGAAGACATTATACTTGGTGCCCGCGGAGATGGAACTCGCTACGTTCTAACGTTCTTACACTTACTGTTTGTTAGTTAAATGATAGTCTACCCGCTGTAACATGGATTTCAAAGCAGCTAAATGTTGGCGCTTTCTTGAAATATCCTCTAAAATCCTGAAATAAAAATATGCTTATTGTTATTTTATCACATGATTCATGCATAACTGTTGGCGAGCTTGTCAGATAACCTAACTGCACTTTTCCGGGGTATCGCCCTTTTCAGTAGTAAATCAGCATAATTTACCAGCAACGGTCAATCCAGGTAAAAGTTATTTATGTATATGCCCTCCCAACACCACAGCGGAACCCATAGTAAACCCCCTCCCCCCTACACACACACACACACACACACACACACACACACACACACACACACACACACACACACACACACACACACACACACACACACACACACACACACACACACATTTCATACAATGAAGAATTTGTTTTGTTTGTTAGGTTTGAGGTTTAACGTCCCCGTCAACAATGTAAAGGTCATTTTGGAGACGTTGCTTCCAATTTTGTGGGACTTTTACCCGACCTTGAGATGAAATGACATCTCAAGCCCTGCCGCCCAATGAACCAATGTGGTTTATTAAGATGGACGGGCCGACTCGCACCGCTTTGCCTGGTCAGGCTTAGATCCTCTAAGCGGTTTACCAGTACTCGTAAGCGGGTCGGTTTCAGCTCTGCGTGGAAGCATCATGCAGCCCATCTATTTCTTCAAGCCCCGATGGTGGGGGGGCGCATACAATGAAGAGTGAAAATGAAATCTGTATAGTTCTGCTATCCATCTCCTGATAGCATGCCTTTGCACTGTCGTTTCCAGTATTTCTTATTTCTGGTCACAAGCTCGGTCACAGTATTCAATAAAGCGTTGTTTTTATAGCTTCAAAATTGCTGAAATCGAAATTTGTTTTATCACTCGAGACGTTGATGTGACGTCACAATTACGGCGATTACGTCATGTGCCTGCTGGGACCCGACAAGATACGGGCGTCATTCAGACATCATTTTTTATTCGTGCCTTTTAATGCAAATAAGATGGTTTGATTATTTTTCGCCATACAAAATCGGTCCACTGTATAACATTCCCTGCAAAGTGATACCTGAAGAATGATAGTTAAAAAAGTTTGACTTTCAGACCCCGTCGCAACGACGTTGCACACATGTTGTAGGCCGCATTACAGCGAGGGAAGGGGAGAGCCGGATTATATATCATACAAACAACGTACCTATTCAAATACACTGCAAATTTTCCCCGCAGAAAATAAGAACATTTTCAGATGAAAAATGGAGATATTTTTCTTGCTCAAAACATAGATTGTGGGTACTCGTTAAAATCTAACGACTACCCACAAAACTATATTTTCGAGCAAAAATAGAAAAAATAAGGTCACCCCAGTACACCTCAGTTTTACTTTATAAAAGTTGGGTTCCAGGGAATCAGAGTTATATCAGAGTTATAAAGGCGTGTTTTCCTGATGGTGAGCTAAACTTTGCAAAATTGATTATGAACTCTAATGTACATTTCATCAATTTCATATGAAATGACCACGAGGTTATGCGCCTCTTTCAGTCAGTTCTCTTTACCTACTAAAAGTTGATAACAAAGATGTACTGATTCAAATTGACCGGAATAGTCTCTGGTGAAACTACCCAGCAGACACACGTCGCTAGTGCAACGTAAAATCAACGTGACGTTGCACCGGCGTAGATGTGACGTTGAAAAAGGACATGACGTTGTACCGGCGTTTATGCGATGTCAGAATTACGTCATGGGCCTGCTGGGTAATGCTTGAGCGAGAGCACAGGAAGAGGATTACATTTTTTTTTCAGTCAGTCATATTTCGAATCAATTTTCGCAATGTTTTGATTGTCTCACGGGTCAGGAAATTAAAATTGTCCGCGGTACGTTTAGTGCGCGAATGAATCCGGGACCGGATTTGCATAAAATGTACTTTAGCCATAGAAAAAAATGCAAAACTCTCGAATTACTGGAGCGCTTTGACATTTCATTTTACAGTATAATTTCGTCTTATTTTATTCATCTTTCTGATTTAGAAATATCAAGATTACTAGTGCTGTTGTTTTGCATTACTTAAATCACGAGGGACCAGGGTGCTTTGGGTATCATATAATTGCCTTCATATTGCTTTAATGTTGCTAAAACAGCCCACTTTATTAAAGAATTGATGACCAAAGATCGTATTCCAGATAAATAATAATTACGATGATCGCAATGCAGAGAGGACAGTTTTTGTTATATCCGACCTGACATTTTTCCTCATACAATATGCGAGCACGATGCATCTAGTTTGTTCATGTTTAGTCTGGCTAGCTGTATATTTTCGTTTGTGTAATTTTCCAAAGATATGAAGTCCGCACACTAGGTACCTTGACCTGGGTTTTATCTATAAGATTAGTTTTGTGACGGCGCGGCTGATGTCATTTTCCACAAGTACTTGGTAGGCTTCAACCATTAGTATTTCAAACTATTTGCCGTAAATCATTCATTTGCGATGCCGTAATAATGCAGGGAAATGCTTTTGACACTTCAGCGCAAATCTGAGCTACAAACCTCGAAAATGAAATGTGGCTCAGACCGACATGCGCACCCGCGAAGATTATTCGTGATTGTCCGTAGTCCGCTCTGTCGCTTTTTATTTGACGACAAGTGAAAGCGCAGACCAGTTTGTGCGCTCGCGTAAACTAATCAGTTCTGTAAATGTCACATGCGGTGAACATAACATTTTATTGGATATTACTGTGGACTTAATAACTTTATAGAAAACCAGAGCGTCAGGTCCTCTTCTGATATGGAAATTGGCTGAGTTTATCTGTATATCTTGTATTCTGTCATATTCTTTATGCTTCCCACGGGGACACGGGTAAAAGCCTATTGTTTTATCACATAATTCTTTAATAGGATTGTGGGGAAAATTTTCATTTTGCGAGATATATAGGTATAAAGAGACAGCTGAAGTTGAGACAAACATGCAATTTCTGCACTTCACGCACTGCAAAAAAAATGAAAACTAGAAGATATTATATTGCTGGGTAACACCTTTTATAATGAAACGGCTGAGACTTATTTGGTATTTTCTGTCATGATTGTTACGGTCACAACTTGTGGTATTTTACCCATTGTATACCAGTGGACTCTTTCATTGCTGTATGTTGGACAAGTCCATTTGACATATAATGGGTGCCGGGCCTACTTTTACATTTTGATTCTATTTTTGACGGAAACTTCTGTAAGCAAATAGTGTATGCCCTGATCAGACGCCGCGTTCTGCGGCGTCTGATCGGGGTCTGCACTGTTTGCCAAGGTACCCCTTTAGGGGTTTCCCGCATGCAATGGGTTAGACGCACTGATTTGCACCTTTGCTTCTCATACAATGCTGTAATGGCTGACCTCTATCCGCATTTCCTGATTAAGAAAACAAGGTGTCGTTTAGGAAATTAACTTTCTTGCTGTTTTTGCCATTCTCTATGAATGCAGGCTTTGTAGAAATTCAAAAGATAGAGGCTCAATGAGCCTGTACCACTCACCTGAGAAACCTCAAAAAAGTCAAATACAGCTTTTTGGCACTTAAAGGCAGATAACTCCTAATGTAAATTGCTCGATATTACTACAAAGAGGGCATATAATTTCATGTAGGTTCTTTTCTGTTGGGTACACGTTAAGTTACTTTGGAGTACCCTTCATCTCCTCAAGTAGTTCTCATGATAGACATTTCATTCAAAAGATTTCATTATCAGTTATTACAAGAAACAAAACTCAGAAAATGAAAATTTCAAAAGAAATTGACCCGGTAATTTTTTCACCATTCCCAAATAAGCATAACACGTTTCAAGGCTCTAGATTTAGCGGTTTTGGAGATATCTTGTGAACAAATTTTCATTATTTTATCTATTTTCCAGGGTCATATTATAGTCAGAAATTAAAATTCAGATTTCGTTTTTCAAAAGCTGAATAGGCAGTCTTTTCACCATCTCCAATGAGCGTCCCTAGCCACAGAAGTTTTCAAGATACGGTAGAATTTCGATGGCTCGAACACCGATGGCTCGTGTACCATGGCTGAGTCGAACACATTCTTGAGTCCCCAGGAAAATTCTCTACATAAGAAATAGAGAGGGTAAGATTTATGATATCTTCGTGTTTTATCTTGCAAATGTATGCTGTGTGTACTCATTAGAATCGCCTCGATGAGGCGATTCTAATGAGTACAAACAGCAAACATTTTTCAATACAGAACACCGAAAGATGTCCTAAAGTATCTCGTTATGCCTCCTAGCCCTGTCTCGAACAGATTTTCATGGTCCCATAGGTGTTCGAGCCATTGAAGTTCGACTGTATCTTGTTCACAAGTTCGTGGGTCTATTTCTTCTTTGGATGAAAACGCTTTTAGACGACTTCCTTTCTTATCTTGCATGCGTTGCCAAGTACGAGTTATTTGCATTCTTCTTTTATAACCCTTTCTTAGTATTTTGTATTTAATTCAGTCTTTTCATTACCAGAAAACGCCTTTACAAATACATTGTAAATTTTATCGCCGAAAATAGAAAATTTTGAGAGGACAAATTGTGATATTTTTCTTATTTCTGCTCAAAATATAGATTATGGGTAATCGTTCGAACCGCCTCATCGAGGCG
The DNA here is from genome assembly GCA_963580285.1 of Lucinisca nassula. Lineage (NCBI taxonomy): Eukaryota > Metazoa > Mollusca > Bivalvia > Lucinida > Lucinidae > Lucinisca > Lucinisca nassula. The sequence goes on from OY757021.1 coordinate 76,172,333, forward strand.
GTTCTAACGAGTACCCACAATCTATATTTTGGAGGAGAAATAAGAAAATAAGGTTTACCCCTGTAAACCCCAATTTTACTATATAAAAGTGGGGTTCAAGGTGGTCAAATGTATTGGTGTGTTTTCGTGATGTATAGCATTGTTAACACATCTTGGGAGATAAAGAAAACTTTTAACACTTTTTCCCTGGTCAACTCCCTGTTGTGTGCTTTCTCCTGGACAGTTTCTCCCAAGCTTACACAAAACAGCGGACCATCGTCGGGCCGATAGCGTCTTTTTTATACATGTATATATATAAGATTTTTAATTTAATTCAGTTCTCATTACGATAACACATACGTGTGATAACACATCCGTGTGATATAGTACATTTTTCAAACCTCAAAAAAGGTATTTTTTTTTCTGACGAGAAATTGCGATATTTTTCTTATTTATACTCCAAACCTAGGGTGCTCGTTAGAACCGCCTCATTGAGGCGGTTCTAACGAGTACCCACAACCTATGTCTTGGAGCAGCAATAAGGAAAATAATGTTTACCCCCGTAAACCCCAGTTTTCTGTATATAAAGTGGGTTTTTAGGGGGTCTTTATTTCACGGACTTGTTCACGTGATGTGACCCCATCGGAGAAAATCAAAGCACCGACTGGTGGGCCGATTGTCTCTGAGTGTAGGCTGGAAAAATCGTCATGAACGGTGACTTAGTTGGTTGATTTGAGGTTTAACGTCCCCGTCAACACTGTAAAGGTCATTTTGGAGACGTTGCTTTCAATTTTGTGGGACTTTTACCCGACATTGAGATGAAATGACATCTCAAGCCCTGTCGCCCAATGAAACCAATAGGGTTTATTAGCATGGACGGTCCGCCTCGAACCGCGGTTCCTGGACAGGCTTAGATCCTCTAAGCGGTTTACCAGTACTAGTGTGCGGGCCGGATTCAGCTCTGCGTGGAAGCATCATGCAGCCCATATATTTCTTCAAGCCCCTATGGGCGGGAGCTTAAAAACGGTGACTTAGACTGTTAAAATTTCTTTCCGTATTGTTAAGCAAACAGTATTGAACAAGAACAGACGCCGCGTTCTGCGATGTTTGATCTCTGTCTGGGTCTACACTGTTTGCTAAGCCCAACCAATTACTCCAAACTCGACCTTAACTTAATATTATAGAGAACTATATTACGCAGTACATTAACCTCACAGCGATAAAATGAACGCGGCTATTTTCTTTAAATTTTCCTACAAATCAGTGATAGTCACGTGGACTAAAGCACTGAAGAGTTTCTATGCTTAGTAACTTTGGGTTGCCTGATAAACGATCGACCCAAAAAAATGATAACATTCTGTATGCGGTAGTCAACTAATCGCGTGTTTTCTTAACCCTTCTCTTGCTGAATATTCATTTTAGCCACACCCATCTCTGACTTTGAACCAATCAGATTACTTGATGTAATTTATTCCTACACATCCATAAACAGAATGTCAAACAGTGTAGATCCTGATCAGCCATCTGATCTGGATCTACACTGTTTGCAAAGATAGGGGTTGTCGTGAACAGCAAGATAAGACTTCTTCAGAAGCCATCTGATCTGGATCTACACTGTTTGCAAAGATAGGGGTTGTCGTGAACAGCAAGATAAGGGTTAACTTCTGTTGCAGCTAGTCGGTAACGTCGCATTAACGTCGATGTAACGTCAATACGTTAATTCGATGTCGTCCTTACACTGTATATATGCTTAGATTTATTTATTTTAAACAGTTACCTTTCGTATCTTGCTAAAAGGTTGGGATCTTCTATAGTTTGGGCTGATCTCTTGCCTGGACTGAGCCCGCTGTTTAACCATTCACTAGAAGACATAACTTTGTCCAGGTCGGCGAGCGCACAGTGGTGGCTGTTGAGGCCAAACTGACAAGTGCGTTTTCTGAAACAGTCGAACAGTAGTATTATAAACAATTCACTTCATGGGCCGAAGCCAAAACGTGTGTTTGGACACATTGCACTAAAAGAACAGCATTCATGGCCACCTGAAAAAAGGCCTAAATAGCTATGTTTCCACTAACCCGACCGACTCTGTTTCAGACATCTAACACTGTTATTTTTAACGGTAAACGGGCAAATTAAAACATCACGTGAACTGGTCCGTGAAAAGAAGACCCCCCCTATACCCCATTTTATGTAGAGAAAACGGGGGTTTACGGGGGTATACATTATTTTTCTTATTTTTACTTTCCTCCAAGACATAGGTCGTGGGTATTCGTTAGAACCGCCTCAATGAGGCGGTTCTGACGAGCACCCACGACCTATGTTTGCAGAATTTATCAGAAAAATATCAAGGATTTTCATCAGAAAAGTAGCCATTTTGGAGATGAGAAATATGCACTATGTCGCACGGGTGTGTTATCGTAATGAATTAGAACACTGATCATGCCAGTATTTATCACCCCACCCGCCACTATTTCTACGTGCATTTTCCCATAGAAATTGTCGATATGTTCCCAACTAGCACAAAGCAGCTGGCCATCGCGAGGCCGACTTTGGCCGACATTCTTTGCTGGCTGTGCTGTAGTTTTTGACGTTCAGTGCATCCTAAAATGCAGAGCTAACTTTATGCAGCATATAAGATGAATTAGCGCATACAATACAAGAAAAATTTAACAATATTACCAACAAAATGTCTATATATTTTTAAATTACAGGCCCGATCCTGTTTTTTTTCCTGGGGAAAATTTAAAACAAGTCTCTCTTATACCTACTGACTATTTTGTTTTTCATTTTCAGTGTATTAGGGAAACACAGCTATTTTTACTACTTTGAGGTAAAAGCCGCAATTACTAAACTTCCACCGAAAGCAATAATCTGAGTTTGCCATCATAATGAAGGTTCTTATGTGAAACTTACTTTCGAATGAAAGGTGCAAAATTAATGTATATCTGTATTTTTCTTGTGTGTCAAAATAATCTGACAGAAGCTGCTGAAATAAAGAAAAAAATATCCAAAACTTGTTACGAGACAGTGACAAAGAGTTAGAATCAAAGCACTGAGAGTGCAGATGGGGCGATAGCTTATGATCAATGAATAGGGTTAGCGTCTGGTTGGTATTTAAAATCAGGCGATAAAGAATATATTTTTGAATAAAATTCAGTAAACATAGCTGTTTGAAGCTATTATGGGCCAGTAGTGGTGTTAAAGCAACAAAATCCATGTTGACATTTTGTTGGAACACGAGATTTTGATCTTTGGATATCAAAAATGGACTTTGCTTTGTTTACGTTACACGATAGAGCGACAGTGAACGTACCATTTCTATGTTTTGAAGAACTACGTTTAGAACTAGCCGCCATGCCCTTAGTTGGACGGTCGCATCTGAAGAGGCGATGTGGAGTTGTGTGGAGTTTTCGTCACAATTTGTCGTAGGAAATGTAAGAATGATGAGCATGCATGTTTATTTCATCGCAATAACATTTGTCTGGTCCCCCGGATATATTCATGCAGCTTCTTCGGAATCCTGCCCATGTTATTCGTGAAAAACGATGGGTGATCTCGTTAATTGTTCAAATGAGGCTTGAATATATTGGAAGGTGACTTATGAGGCCTACTTTGTTGAAACTAGCTAATCTGGTCTAGAAAATTTGAATATTCACAGAATCCCTGTCACCGTAAAGGCTTTATTGGATAAATGTATAAAACATTCAAGTTGTAATATTTATTTCCATCGGCTGTTTCATTTTATGGGGAATTTTGAAACTTTTCCGAATATGGGGCTATATTCTCTCGCGGTGTCTCTTGGTTGTGATTAGGTCGTATGCTGCAGTAATTCCAAAAGTAGTGCCAAAATCACTCTTTTGAATACTGTGGGGCTATTGCCCCAAAATGAAAATGAAAAATCGGATCTGGTCAGCACGAAAACATGCCTATATAATTTTAATCCCTTAAACCCCACTTTTATACAGAAAAACTGGGGTTAAAGGGCTATATATATTTTTTTTCCTATTTCTGCTCAAAAACATAGATTTTGGGTACTCGTTACTAACGCCTACTATAATGAGTTCTCACAATCTATGTTTTGAGCAGGAATACTCAGAATATTTTGTCTGATTTTTTTTTATTTTTTCTTTATTTGAAAAAGCGTGTTTTCGTAATGGGCAACTGAAATGGCAAAACAAAACAGCTGGTTCGTTGCGTGGATTTTAGATGCTTATAGGCTCTGCACTTCCAACAGAATTCGGTGGTACGGAAACTGTACTTTCATGTTAAATACGTCAGAGTGCTATTTGCAAAACACTGACTCGACGCATGCGCTGGGACATTGTCAATCAGTGTAGACCCTAATCAGACGCCGCAGAAGGCGGCGTCTGATCAGGGTCTACACTGTTTGCATACAATATAGGAATTTAACGGTTTAGTCCCCATTCAGGATCATTTTTTTTCAGCCTACACACAGAGACAATCGACCCACCAGTGCTCTCAGTGCTTTGATTGTTTCTTGTTATAAACCAGCCAACACTTACTGGTAATTTTCAAGCTCATCGTCCAGACTGGTCACTGTTTCTTTCATGGCTGCTATGTCGACAGGAGCACCAGTGTGGTCGCGCAGAAGTCTGAAAAGATTTACAAGTACAAAAATTAAAACGGTTGCGCACAAGCTGTTATGTTGTGCGAACAAGATAAGTTGTGCGCACAAGATATTATGCTGCCCGCACAAGATTTATGTTGTACAAACAAGATAATATCTTGTGCGCACAAGAAATTTTTTTCTTTTCTTTTCTTTTTTTTGATTTTGGTTTTCAAGATTATTTCACTCATATCGAGTCAATCGTTATTCAGAGGTGGGCGAAAACCGTAGTACCCGGAGGAAAACCACTTGACCTTCCGTTGCAGAACTTGGCGTCTCATATGTGACCCGAGCGAGGCTCAAACCACAGCGGTGAGAGACCTAATCAATAAGAGACAACGCTCTTATCCACTAGGCCACGGAGGCCCGTTGCGCACAAGATGTTAAGTTGTGCGCACAAGATATTATCTTGTTCGCACAACATATTAGAATAAATTGCATGTCCCTTCCCTGGTTCCGTACAAACACGCCCATACAAATACATTATAAATTTTAACGCCGAAAAAAAAAAAATAATAAAACAAAAAAAAAACAAAAAAAAACGATAACTTTAACATGAACAATTAGGAGGCGGCTCCAACGAGTACCCATAAGCTATATTTTAGGCCAGATATGAGAAAAAGAAGGCTTAGTCCTGTAAACCACAATTTTACTGTATAAAAGTGGGGTTCAAGGGAGGCGTGCTTTCGTAATGATGATGAGCAAAGCTGAGATTGACCAGAAATCGCAAAAACAGGACTGGACATATTTGCAGGCAAATAAAATTAGATGTATAGTATTTCTTTGGCTATCTGCAGTGGACGGGATCAATCGTTTTTAATCAGTGATATGAGCGACAATGTTTATATTGTCACTTATCTCTTGAGACAAAACAGCTTAGCCACGCCATATGAAAACATGTCTTTGAGGATCCACAGCCCAATTATTATATAGATGACCCTCGTCAGTATGACAGTACAACGAAATTCCGCTATTAACCCTTTTTGTACCAAATTGAATCTTCCCCCTTATATATAGCATGAGACCATTTCAAAATTTAGGGGTGTCAGGTTGTGTTTTCTTAAAATTTCTTTTGGAAAACGGCTGAACTTTTTGCAAACAGTGAAGGCTCTGATCAGACGCAGCGTTCTGCGGCGTCTGATCTGGTCTTGCACTGTTTGCCAGGGTACCCGTTTTGGGGTTTCCGGTACTAAATGGGTTAAGACCACCTAAAATTAAGATTTTCTGTTAGATTTGTGGTTTCAACGTCCCCGTCCATTTTTGAGACTTTGCTTCAAATTTGTGTGACTTTTACCCGACATTGAGATGAAATGACATCCCAAGCCCTGTCACCCAATGAAACCAATAGGGATTATATGCATGGGTGGTCCGACTCGCACCACTTTTCCTGGGCAGGCTTAGAACCTCAAACCGATCGTGCGGTCGTTATCAGCTCTGTGTGGAAGTATCATGCAGCCAAGCCCCGATGGGCGGGGGCCGAATTGTCGAACTTAACGACGATATAAGTCACGTCCTGTTCAACCTGTGCACATTAAACACGTGAAAAGCCTTAATTTTTTCTTATCCCTGGGCATGATAACCTTGTTAGAATAAGAAGTTCTATCGGCCAAGGTTAAGTCAAGGATTTCTTTAATCTGGTGTGCAAGAAACACAGTTTCTCTTGAAGATTCTAAGCTGTACTCAAAGATGAAGCTCTTTTGAATTCATGCGGATTAATTAACGTGTCATTGTTAATTTCCATTACAATACCGTGCACTAGAACTGAAGGCGAGGGTTTAAGAGCAAAAAAGGGAAAAGACAGCAAAGTCCGATCGTTTGGCGAGTGACCTATGGCATCACGAAAACACGCCTATATAAATATGACCCCCTTGAACCCCACTTTTATATAGTAAAATTGGAGTTTAAGGGGGCATACATTATTTTTCTTATTTCTGCTCAAACACATAGATTGTGGGTACTTGATAGAACCGACTCGTCGAGGCGGTTCTATCGAGTCCCCGCAATCTATGTTTTGAACAGAAATTAGAAAAATATCACAATTTTTCATCTTAAAATTTCTATTTTTTGGCCAAAAAATTGGCAATGTATTTATATAGGTGTGTTATTCGTAATGGCGAGATGTTTGGGTGAGATTCTCGCCATAGATGACGCGCCATATACACCCCGTTTTTAAATTATCTAAGCTTGACTTGGCTAGATGGTCTTGGGAGAAAAGTAGTTCCGATTGTACCTCAGATTGTCTGAGATTTATATAGCGAGATTTTATAACGGGATTTAATAGTGATATTTTCGAGCGAGATTTGCAAGGTGATCAGTGTTTGGAAGACTAAACTACACATACGGTACATACTTTGCCTGACGTGAAAATACGCCCTTTTGTGGGCTTAGTCTCTGGAATTTGTAGCCTTTTTTTTCAGACTAACTTTGAAATTACTTTGTCTCAGGAAATAGTAGCCGAAGTTTTTCAGGCTCAATTGAAAAACAAAAACTAAACTGTTTCAAAGTGACACCAAGTTTTCAGTGAATGGGTACCTGTAAGTTACCTGGTACCTGAAAATTCTTACAATAAAGTGTGTGTTTTTTTCGCATTGTTAAAACTTTTTGGAAGGTTCAGAAAACTGATAACACTTTGTCCCTATTCAACTCACTGTTGTTTGCTTTTTCCAGAACAGTTTCTCCCCAGCTAGTACAAAAAAGCGGGCCAACGTCGGACCGACAGCAATACGAGCTTCACATGTCGAATCGCTGTCGGCCCGAGGTTGGCCACATATTCTTTGTTGGCTTGGTCCTAACTCATCGGGCACATGATATTTGAGCATACGCATTTACGTCGATGCAATGTCATACAAGTTTGGGCCAGTAATACAACCTAACACCACTATCAATTGTTCTGAAAAACTACAGAAACCGGTATAACTCATGAAAAGACAAACATGAACCGGACACCTTGTGTATAGTATCTGGACCTCTCCTATTTTCTATAGCGTAAATATTAACCCTTATCCTGTTGAATAATTTAATTAGCCACGCCCATTTCTGACAATCAGCCAATCAGACTTCATGATATAATGTTTTATTCTCAAACTGAATGACAAACAGTACGGATCTTGATCAGATGGCTTCTTCTTCAGAAGCCATCTGATCTAGATCTTCACTGTTTGCAAAGGAAGGGATTATCGTGAACAGCAGGATAAACGTTATTGGAAAGTTGTCTTTCTGGGGCAAAGGCAGTTTCTCTTAAGAACAGTAAACGTAACCCATATATGCCCAGCGGACCTTCTTGGGGACATTGGCCCAGATTGCGGCGTCTGATCTGGATCTACACTGTTTGCTGAAAGTACATTCATTATTTGGAAACTTTACCGCTAAGAAAACAAATCTGGCACCCCTATGGTTGTAAATGGTTCTTTCCCAACTTATAAGTTGGGAGATTCCTATGTCCTATATTGGTTGACGTCATCAAAAGAGTTGCCTCCACTGAATTGTACTGAAATCGCTCGTTTTCTCCAGTCTTGTCAGTTTTCCTATAACAAGATAGTTGCGTTCGTCCTTTCTCCAGTTTTTACATATTTTTCACATCTCTTTACAATAACAATTCCCCGAAACTATTTCCTTGTACAGTTATGCAACAATTGAAAATGAAATTAGCAAAGAAGCATATATATTCTACAAAATAAAACAGAAATGGGAATTGGCAAACTAAAGATCAAGCACATTAATATTTATGGCTCATACGAACGGAGCAAATCTTGCATGTTTTTTTTTATTTCAGGACCGCACCTGTACTTGTACCCTTGATTACGTTTGTAATACTTTTGTTATACTTATAATTCCTTGTGTACAATATTTAAGAAATGAAATTTATTTTTCTGCAGTTCATGGAAATATGAACGCAGTGGGTCGCATGCAAAGTAAATGAACCCCGAAGGGGTTCATGTAAACTTTGCTAGCGACCCACTGTCATTCATACTTTCATGAAAAGCAGAAAAATTAAGTTTATTTTTTATATTTACATTATTTGCCCCTCATCACTGGGCGAAAAAGTGCTTGCAGGGCAAACTTTTAAAGCTTAAAAACATTTACACGTTGTTTTTCTACAAAGAGCGAAGCAGCGTTGACGTCATCAACGCCCGTAGAGAACAATGGTTTAGAATGACGTCATTTAACGTCACTGAAAATCATGTGATTCGATGCGTTCATGAACGTATGAACGCAATTGTTTTCTATAGGTTTACATTAGACTTTACACTGGAAATGTAAATATTTACAAATGAAAAACATCGATGACGTTGCGGATGAATAATACAAAACACGCCAAGCGAGGGTACAACCCGTAACTACCGCGGTAACGGGGTGGTGGGGTCGGGGTGGTGGGGAGTTCGCGTCAGAAACTTTTCACCACATTTCGGTTTCAAAACCGGTACGGATCGTCCCATGACATTTCATAAATTATTCCATGTAGGTGTTTTAGATTGGGATAGGAAACGGAGAATCAAGCGGTAACCCTTGTTAAGGAAGTGATTAAAGATGTCACTTTTAAAATACTATTACTAGTTTTACAGCCACATAACGGCAATTGAAATAATTCCAAATACTACAATTTCATCCGTACCTTGTCGAGTGTACATGTTTCCTGGACCATATTGCATACTTTTGACCATTTCGACCAATTAATCCCTATGACATCAATAACCCTCAAATATTTGCATGGCTCCACAATCGAATCAATTACCCCAAAGGACTTGAAAGTACGTTCTACACCATGATGAAAATTAGCGATACTTTTTACGGTGACCAAACAGCCCCTTAACAAACAGTCCCTTTACACCAGCTGTACATGTATGTCTGCTGTAGAGTGTTGTTCTTTAGAAGCAAGGAATACATGAAAGAAATGAAAACTGTCGAGCGTACAAAATTTCTATGCCAGACTAGCAAGTTTCGGCCTATTAGCCCCCATTATTGACCATCAATATATTCAAGCCCGATTTAAACTTCAATATTCTCTAAGGCTGAATCAAACAGTCAACAAGATGAGCAATTTGCCAAAGTTCACAACAATGGGTCCATCAGCACCCTCAGTGCTTAGATTTCCAGGTTCTCCGGTTTTCGCCCACCCTTGATTAACGATTGGCTCAATGTAAGAAAAATATTCCTGTAAGTGCCATAAAATCAAATGTGGCCCCATTCAAGATAAACAGGAATAGCTATACAATAAAGGTAGATTGCGCAGTATTTGGGGCGATTGTTATCACCAATTGCCCCAATGTTAACAGTATTTTGAAGTCTGATTTTACCGCAACGCCTTATCATCGCCAAGAGACATCCGTGAGAAACTATTGCTGCAAATTCATAACGGTTTCAAAAGCTCCACAAGAAACTGTCGATGAAACAAAATATTGTAACCTGTACGTTCGATCAATTTATTTCATGAACACACATGCATGCCCTTCTGTTTACTTTTCATTACTTAAAAATATAACAAACGCATTCTTCCTTCACACGATCTATAAAAGAAGTTGCGGATGGATAAATCTACGCCAAGGTTAAACACATGACTGCCGGTGCAATGGAACAGTTCACCCTTGTGACACTTCACCGACACGCTTTTTAGAGACAATTCACATACATTTGAAGACGGTTCACCAGCAAATTTTTGTTTCACAAAGTTTTCGTAGATCTAATTCATGATAAAAATTGCTTGATATATAAATGATAGTTATAAGATCACTGATGATCACCGATGAGTATTTTTATAAAATAACTGAAAAGTAGAAGTAAAACAAAGATCAGGAATTGATACAATTAACTTACTCCTCCCATAACAGACACCAAAGGGAAAGAAATACAAACATTAAGCGACAAGACCATAATGGAAACCTAAACAAAGGAAGGCCATAAGGACAACCTGCCAGTGTACCATTACCAACTTTCGACCTTAGTCATCCATCACTGATCCTCATGTTTTCAAAATTACACAATGGAACCGATACCCGCAAAGGACTTGAAATAAAATCTACACTATGATGAAAGGCAGGGAAAATTTTACGATGACCAAGCCGTCCCTTAACACTCACTAGCTGTAAGTACTGTGTGCTTTAAAGATTTATCCTTTTGATGCAAGAATACACCATAGAACAGATTACTTCAGACTGTACAAATTTTCTGGGCCAGACTAGCCAGTTTCAGCCAATTAGACCTAATCAGTGACCCTCAAATATTTTCAAGCCCGATTTCTATATATTCTTTAAGCATGATTTAAACTGACAAACAGATGCAACATTTTCTCAGGCTATCAAAAATTCACCAATAATCGCCCCATCAGCACTCTCAATGCACTCTCAGTGCTTTGTTTTTTCTCAATGATGTCAAATACATTTTGTTGCATTTGATAGCCCAGATCGAATGCAGTACTATTGAAAGAACAATTCTTACCGTAGATCTCTTCTGTCATCGTCTTGAGCTGTTGTGAGTATAAGGAAGTTGAGACAGAAGACGTAGCTGAATATAATATATATGGTAGACATCACCTGTAAACAAAGCAGAGGAATGAAATACATATGATAGATATCACTTGCAACGGAGTATATATGTTAGAAATCACTCAAAATTCAAAGAGAGGCATGAACATGTACGTTAGACATCACTTACAGTGAAATATATATGGTAGACATCACTTGCAATGAAGTATATTTGGTGGACACCACTTGCAAAGAAATATTTATGTTAGATATCACCTGCAATCAGAGCAGAGGTATGAAATATGTTTGTAGATATCACTTGTAAAAAGAAGCATTAAGTATATATGGTAGACATCGCCTGCAAAAAGAAGTATATCATATTGGTGAAAGAAATACATATTTGTATAACATATACGGTAGACATCCATCATGAAAACACGCCGATATAATTTTGACCACCTTGAACCCCACTTTAATATAGTAAAACTGGGGTTTAGAGGGGTAAACTTTATTTTTCATATTTCTGCTCTAAAATATAGATTGTGGGTACTCGTTAGAACCGCCTCAGAAATAACAAAACTATCACATTTTTTTTTTCATCTTAAAATTTTGGATTTTTCGGCGGTAAGGTTTACAATGTATCTGTATAGGCGTGTTTTCGTAATGAACAACAAACAAGGATATATAAAATATATAAAATAGCTGTCTCTTCCAAGCAGGAACAGAAGGTTCAGATGGTAGACAAACCTGAGGTATGAAATATATATGGTAGATATCACTTGCGAGGAGAAAAATATGCCATTTATTGCAGACATCACCTGCAAAACAGCAGTAAATAATATATATAGAATGGATATTTCCTGCAAATAGATTTTGCTTGTTTGTGTTGGAGTTTGACGGCCCAGTCAACACTATTTTAGTTCATTTTTTAGACGGTCAGTTTACCTCCTGGGCAGGCCTATATGTAAGCGGTTAACCAGTACGGTGCACATTCTTTCGCCAGAAACTGCCCTTCTTGAATCAGCAGAAGGGACAGAAAGCAAATAGAAATTGATAATATATATGGTAGACATCCTCTGTTAGAATAAGTACATAATGTAAATAATATTGGGTATCACCTGCATATAAAGCAGAGATATGAAATATATACAGTACATATTACATTCATGCTGATATTAAAAGGTAATTTGAATATGCACATTGTAAAAATAATCTTAAACCGCAGTACACCAATGTTGCGATGTTAAGATGATGACAGGGTCCCTATTTTGCTAGCTCTAGCGAGGAAATGAACATGTTTTTAAAACAAATTTCATTTTGATTATTCGTACTGAACTACTGTAGTTTTTCCATATAGAATTTGGATGAATGCTCCAGAAACGTCCTTTTAAGACACCAAAGTAAAATTGAGAGAGACACGCCAATTGATGCTGAAAGTTAGCGAAAAATGACTCCAGCATGTGCGAACTTTTCAATGGCTTTCTTTTCATTCTGGTTATTGAACTAATGATTCAGTATGATTTTGACAAATGTATATTTTCGATCGCATTAGCAAGTTGGTGTGATGGGTGCCGGAAAACCACGTAGCGCTATATAAGCCATGGTGCTTGACCAGTTTGAATTTTTTTCTTCGGATCGGTCTTAAGCCCAAACTTTTGTCCTATATCTTTGAATGTTAATGAATGAATGATTAATGGTAAAATCTAGAACTTGTAATAAAGTCATTTTCGAAAGGTTTTTCTTGACCTATTATATTATATTATATTTTATATTTTAGCATGTCATATTATATAATATTATGTTATATCGTGTTATTTTAGATCATGTTATATTATATTATATTATATTATATGAGCCCTGCCAAGCGAAATTGTGTCTTCGAGCATTCCGTCATGACAAATTTTAACTGCGCATGCCCAGCCATTCAGATGGGCCAGGGATATGGCTTTCGGTCTGAAGGTTCCTCTTGATTCACTGCTTGTATGAGCGAGCAGCGAAGGTTCTGGCGAGACTGCGCGGATGCGCAGGCTCGCCTGAACCTTCGCTGCTCGCATAGGCAATAAGTACCAAAATCGCTTGACGGGGTCCATATTATATTTACCATATATTTGTATCACAAAATCCGCTCAAGTTAAGAAGTACAATAAGTGTGCTCGTCTAAATGTGGCAATATATATCAGTGTTTCCTTTAATATTTTCACAGTTTGTGTTTTGCTACTATGTTTCCTTGTTTTGGTACTAGGTATTTCCTTGAACTGCGCAAATAAGAAATATTATTTTTTCTTAGAGTTTTACAGAGATTCGGTTTTCCGTCCGTCTTATGTAATCATTTTCGTTAACACTATCAAATCGCGAATGAAGACATAAAATCATCACGAAAACACGCGTTATATAATTCTGACCTCCTTGAACCCCACTTTTATATAAAAATAAGGTTTACTTCTGTAAACCTTATTGTTCTTATTTCAGCCCTAAACTATAGATTGTGGGTACTCGTTAGAACCGCCTCAACGAGGCGGTTCTAACGTGTACCCACGGTCAATATTTTGAGCAGAAATAAGAACAATATCACAATTTTTCAATCTTAAAATTTTTGATTTTCAGAGTTAAAATTTACAATGTTTTTGTATAGGTGATTTTTCACAATATTGTGCCAGTGCAATGAAATCTCAAAACACTGATGACTATTTTCTATGACTGTTTCGAACTTCTCAAAGTTCAAGGTAACAACTATTCTGGGATAGTTTGGGCCTTTTTTATTATTTCATCTTAAAAAGGTATGTTGTGTGGGCTCACCTACGATAAGGCGATTCTTATGAGTACACACGACCTAAATGTTTATTCTATAGACCACCAAAAAGTACCTAACTCATTAATGACTTAGCGCTATGAATACCGCTCTAACCCCTCCTATTCCGAACACATTTTTGCATGCTTCTGAAGACGTTCACGCTAATGCAGCTCGACCGGTCGTGCTTACTAGCCGAGACAAGGGAAAAACAATCTTCGGTCATGTGCGCCCAGGAAGACATAGATCATTCGCGCAGTCTGATCTGAGACTTCGCTGAGCACTAAATGGACGCCCATTGAAACACAGCGTCTAAATACAGACATATGGAAGTGTGCTATTTGAGGCCATGGAAATTTGTTCGAGGTGGGGATAGTTCGAACAACCGCGGTGCTCTTGTCTCTGGTCGGGCGTGACGGAGTTCAACTGTTGGTTTTCTTTTGCTTCAACATTTCAGTCCAGTCATCGTTGTTTCATCTGTGTATTCGTTTGATGTGTTTGTGCTCGGTGATGTTGCATCTATGTGTTTTTGCGAAGACTGAACAAATTATTTGGCTATTCCAAGGCGTTGCATCTGTTGTGGTCAGTGGTTCGTTATTGTCTGATGTTACGTTGCTTTACATTGGCGCTTCTTTCCCTTTGGAATCGGTATCGATTTCTGACCACGGCTTTCACTTTTATTATGAGGCATAATGGACATTGTTTGTTTGATTTGAGGTTTAACGTCCCCGTCAACACTGTAAAGGTCATTTTGGAGACGTTGCTTCCAATTTTGTGGGACTTTTACCCGGCATTGAGATGAAATGACATCTCAAGCCCTGTCGCCCAATGAAACCAATAGGGTTTATTAGCATGGACGGTCCGCCTCGCACCGCGGTTCCTGGACAGGCTTGGATCCTCCAAGCGGTTTACCAGTACTAGTGTGCGGGACGGATTCAGCTCTGCGTGGAAGCAACATAATGGACATGCATCACGAAAACACGCCTATATAGTTTTGACCCCCTGGAACCCCACTTTTATAAAGTACAACTGAGGTTTGCAGGGGGTAAACCTTATTTTTCTTATTTCTGCTCTAAACTATAGATTGTGGGTACTCGTTAGAACCGCCTCATCGAGGCGGTTCTAACGAGTACCCACAATTTATATTTTGAGCAGAAATAAGAAAAATATCACAATTTTTCTTAATAAATTTTTATGTTCTTGCGATAAAGGTTACACTGTATTGGTATAGGCGTGTTTTCATAGTGACTTAAGGATATATTGTCGATTGTCTATTGTGTACTCGTTTGAATCGCCGCTGACCCTGTGTATTGAAGCTCAAACCTTTTGGACTATATCTACCACCCAAAGATATCGCTAGTGTTTATATCCAGGGTCGATCCGACTCGCACCACTTTGCCTGGGTAGGCTTAGACCTTCTAAACGGCTTACCAGTGCTCATGGTCGGTCGGTTTTAGCTCTCCGCTGAAGCACCATACAGGTCAATCTATTTACCCAAGCCCGGATTGGCGGGGATGCGCATGAATAATGTTGATTATAATTTTATTTTTCCAAGGTTATATTTATTACAGCAAATTAAAAAAAAATAAAACTAGAGATCCAACACAACACAGAATCGCCTGTAGAAATTGTTTATTAATTTTAAAATTCTCGTCTAAATAAACTTAGAAGGTTTCTGAAAATGTTTCTCTTATTGCAGAAATGCTTTTGAAAGTAATGTTCAGGCTTAAAATAAAATATTACACAAGAAAACCTATCTTCGGTTTTGTTTATCAGGCAAGACACACACCCTGCTAGCACAAAACAGTTGGCCAGCGTCGGGCCGATAGCTATACGACGAATCGCTAGACAACGTCGAAACGCTATCGGCCCGACGATGGCCCGGCATTTTATTATTATTATTATTATTATTATTTGCTGGCTGGGCATCGACCTGCTTAGCTACACACACTAGCCAGAGTCTTTCCTAAATTTTAGATATTGTAACTAAAGGCATTATACTCTCGAAGCAGGGGACACAAGGGTGCAGATCGGACTGTTCCGATTCGCAGGTTTATATGGGCCCCGTCAAGCGATTTTGGTACTTATCGTCTATGCGAGCAGCGAAGGTTCAGGCGAGCCTGCGCATTCGCGCAGTCTCGCCAGAACCTTCGCTGCTCGCTCATACAAGCAGTGAATCAAGAGGAACCTTCAAACAGAAAGCCATATCCCTGGCCTTTCTGAATGGCTGGGCATGCGCAGTAAAAATTTGTCATGACGGAATGCTCGAAGACACATATTCGCTTGGCGGGGCTCATATGATCTTCGTTGCTCGCAGATGCTTACACTCTAAGCAGCTAATAGTCACGCACTGCATGACTTCAGGCAACAATGGGCAGTTTCACATTTGAGGGCAGGGGACAGTTTCGCATTTGGGCATCAGGGGACAGATAATAGCAGCACTTTTTTGTCCGCGCCACACTAAGTTTTTGAATCGTTATCGACAACTCCTGGAGGAAGCGATAACTTCTGATATGGTTCCAAAGTGCCCAATACATGCACAAAATCAAAACAGAATACCAAAGAAACACTTCTCGTTTTGCATAGGCTGACAGCAGCATCATTCCACTTACACCACCCACTATTTTTTACATACAAAAAGTACGACTCCACCTCACTTTGACAGATCCTGTGAATTTACTTTCAAAACACCAGTTATTGACACCTGTTGAAATGTCATGTACACTCAGTCACATGCAAAGAAATTGACACAAAAGTATACCACAACCTGTAAACTTTTTCAGGAATCCTCTTTGAAAAACAGCCACTTTTTAGTGCCAAAGCTATCTTCGTGAATCCAGATATGCCGCTACACCCTGAACTTGCAAAGCATCCATACAGCTGGAGTGTTAGTTTCGTACTTCATTTTATAAAATACGGGTGCTCAGCAAACAAGCCCACATTGGCAAAATATATCCACATCTAACAATATCTATGAGCAACCATGCCATTATTGACCATACTACTATAATATTTTGAAGAAAAAAAAACGTCCACCCTCAAATGCGAAACTGTCCCCTGATACCTTGAGAACGGACCATTTCTTTTTTTATTATTATTATTTTAAATGTTATAGTAGTATGATCTATAATGGCATGGTTGCTCACAGAAATTGTCATATGTGGATATTTTTTCCCATGTGGGCTTGTTTGCTGATTATCTGTACTTTTATGAAATGCAATACGAAACTAACACTCCAGCTGTCTGGATGCTGTGAAAGGTCAAGGTGCAGTGGCATATCTGAATTCAAGAAGGTAGCTTTGTCACTAAAAAGTGGCTGTTTTTCAAGCTATTTCAACAGGTGCCAAGTACTGGGTTTTGTGAGTTAATTTACAGGGTCTACCAAAGTGAGGTGGAGTCATGCATTTTTGTATGTAAAGTAGTGGGTGGGGTAAGCGGAATGCTGCTGCTGTCAGCTTATGCAAAAAGAGAAGTGCTCCTTTAGTATTCTGTTTTGTCCATGTATCGATCAGTTTAAAATCAAAACAGAAGTTATCGCTCCATCCAGGAGTTGTCGATTAAGATTCAAACTCTTAGTGTGGCGCGGACAAAAACGTACTGCGATTAACTGTCCCTTGGTGTCTGCGCAAGAACCAAATAGAGCGTGAGTAAGGGGAGGTAACAACTTACTTGTCGAACTAATTACCGGTGTATGTAAAATTACGCCGGTTTCTATGGGTTCTCATGTGGGGAGGGAAACGTAATGTTCACTTGAAATAAATAATAAAATATACAGTGGGTTTTATCTTTCCATCACGTGGACAAGTCCGTGAAATGAACACCACCCTAAACCCCATTTTATATAGCGAAAACTTGGGTTATCTAAACTATTCATTATTTTTCTTATTTCTACTCAAAGACAGAGGTTGTGGGTACTCGTTAGAACCGCCTCAATGAGGCGGTTTTAATGAGCACACACAACGTATGTTTTGAGCAGAATAAGAAAAGTATCAAGGATTTTCATCAGAAAAGTAGCCTTTTGGAGGTGAAAATGCACAATGTCGTACTGGTGAGTTATCGTAATGTGTAATGGTAAAATTATTTCGTTCTAACAGATTATAACTAATCTAGCTTGCTAATATATTATTCTAAAACGAAGCACATAGTTGGGCCATAAGTTCTCACAACATAGTAACGACCCTTCCCCTTACTTCCTTCGTTTTACCCTGATCCACATGTACAGTATCTTATGTTAAGATAGACAGGGGGATAGTTAAAATTAAATAACGGCAATCTCTTTTACCCTAATTGTATAAAGCAGCCATATAATTACTGAATATCCTCTGCCAGGGGTATCAGAACGGATTGCGAAATCAGAGATTAGTCTGCAAATACAATTCTAAGGTCATCTAAGCAAATGTTATATCCCGTGCAAACGAGATTGTGGCGCCATATCATCTTGTTACGAAGTGTTAATCTGCATAATTATTGACTTACATAACATTTGTGCTCACATACCAGAAAACGGTCCTTGGCATTCTCACATTTATGATTATTCGAATGCCTTTGCGCAGTCAACTAATAGGGCTAGGCGCATGCGCCGTCTTGCAAAATGTCGTACACGTTTGCGAGTAGCAAGATCTTAATCCTTACGATGGCGATCACACCGTCGCATTAGTCTGTCAACAAATGTCGTCTGCTGGTTACTTTAAACTCATTGTTGCAAACAGTGTGGACCCCGATCAGACTGCTCCTATTCTTCTAGGAGCAGTCTGATCAGAGTCGACACTGTTTGCCTGTATGCAAAAAGGATGCTTGAAAAGTTTGCAAGAAAATGCAGCAGACGTCATAAGCAGACGCCGTTTTTAAATGCAGTTTTCACGTTATATAATAAGTCAGTGAAATGAAAACATCCGTAAACCCCAATTTATTTGGAGAAAACTAGGGTTTACAGGGGTGTAGATTATTTTTCATATTTCTGCTCCAAGACATAGTTTGTATGTAGCCGTTAGGACTGCCTTATTGAGGCGGTTCTAACGAGCACCCACAACCTATGTTTGGAGTTTAAATTATAAGAATATTACACATTGTATCAGACAGAAAAATAATCGTTTTGGAGATATGAAAGAATGCACTATATTACAGGGATGTCTTAAGGGTTATAGGCGCACGCACACCTGAGACTACAGACACATCCAAACACCACGTCATCACCCGATAATACTATTTGCAGGGACTTATCGGTGGTTTGACCGTTTATCGCCGTTGTAAATGCGATGTTATTTTCTCTAAACTTGTATTTTGTTTGGAATCGAAATGACAAAAGTGACCTTTAAACTTTTATAATAGACATGTCTTAGCTAGCAATTATTGGTTTGTAGAAGATTTGAGGATGTTTTGATGATTAAATTACCTGTCAAACTTATGCAGGTAACGAGGCAGGGCGGTCTTAATTATTTGTAATAAAAATACGCAAAACGAATAACTAAACAAGGAAGATGCATGAATGAACTCTAAAATATATTTATCTACTCGTTTTAAGTGAAATTTACGAAAGCCTAGGAGGACCACTTTCAAAAAGAAAAAAAAAACTGTTCTCGTTATTACGCGATAACTATGTCGTTATTACGAGATAACTATGTCGTTATTACGACATAATTATTTTGTAATTACGAGAAAACTAAGTCGTTATAACGAGAAAATTTTTTTCTCGTTATAACGAGATAACTGTGTCGTTATTACGAGAAAACTAAGTCGTATTAACGAGATACTATCTCGTATTAACGCGATAGCTACCTCGTTATAACGAGATAAATAAGTAATCTTCAACAACAAAGTTTTCAGCTACTAGTGCTAGAGGGGGCTCAGAGACAAGTGCTTTTGGCACCGACGAGAAGATCCGAACTAACAACACCACTTCCACAAGATCATTTTCATTAAACACATGCATATACACAGGCATATGGACACGCGTGCACAGAGGCATACATACAGACAAACACGGACGTACCATCCCCGCTCACCACCCCCACGCGCATATAAGTAATGATTGTGACAGGTGGCAGATATTGTTTATGCTGCTTGGTTGGCTCATAAGATATGGCCCTCTCAACAACAATTCAGTCGTTCTGAGATGGGACCTCGGTTTGAAATCTCATTCAATACGAAGGACCAGGGCATTCGTCTACGACACCTTATGTTTGTTTGCTTGAATTGAGGTTTAACGTCCCCGTCAGTACTATTTAGGTAATTTTGGAGATATTGCTTACAATTGTGTGGGACTTTTACTAGACATTGAGATGAAATGATATTTCAAGCACTGTCGCTCAATGAAACCAATAGGGTTTATATGCATGGACGGTCCGACTCGCGCCACTATTCCTGGGCAGGCTTAGAACCTCTAAGTGGTTTACCAGTACTCATGTGCAGTTGGTTTCAGTTCTGCGTGGAAGCATCAGGCAACCCAATCTATTTCTTCAAGCCCGACACCTTATGTATGCGGCGAGAATGAGTAATTACTTAAAAAATCAATGGATGTTGCTTCTTCGTCTTCTTCTTCTTCTTCTTCTTCTTCTTCTTCTTCTTCTTCTTCTTCTTCTTCTGTGGTGATAATGAGATAATTATCTCGTAATATTGAGGTAATTTTCTCGTAATTACGAGTTAATTTTCTCGTTATTACGAGTTAATTATCTCGTAATAACGACTTAAATATCTCGTTATAACGAGATAACTAAGTCGTAATAACGAGATAACTTACTCGTAATAACGAGATAACTAACTCGTAATTACGAGAAAACTATGTCGTAAAAACGAGATTACTAACTCGTAATAACGAAATAATTAACTCGTTATAACGGGAATTGCAACAACATCCAGAAGTCTTACAAGGGCCATTGAAACCTGGTTCCAAGTGATCCTCGGTACTTTAGCTCACCTGCCTGTCAGGGCTCAGCAAGCAATAATTATGGGAATCTGTACTGGCAGTTGTAGTGCTGTTAGCGGTGCATACCACTTCCTCATTTACTACAATCTTCTCAAGTAATCACTCATTCTGGTACATAAGGTTTCGTAGAATAATCCCTACTTATCAACCTTTTTAACGTGATTTTAAACCAAGGCCCCGTGTCAGTATGGTCAGAGATGAGAGAAAATGACGTTATCCTGTTTACGTTTAAGAGTAACGTCATGAAACGGCGACTATTTACAGTCAGATTCAGCTCTGCGTGAATGCACCATGCAGCCAAATTATTTTTTCCAAGCCCCGATTGGCGGGGACGACATGTATCCACAACCATGGAGCTCAATTATGATTGAATTTACACAAAGTGAGAAGCCCCTTCAGACCATGAATTGCTCCGGTCCTGATGCTACAAACCTTCTCCCACGCCCAACCCACTCATTAATGAAGCCGATCCTGCTCACAAATTCCAAATTGTTGGCATTATAAAATTCTTGAGCAGGACAAGCAACATTCTTCGCTCATTTGAGCAAACAAATTGCCTAATTTGTTTAAATACTGGAAATTATGAGCATTACACATTTCATGCTCAACCAAGCCGAGCAAGAAAAAATACCCACAACCCCGGGACCAGACCTAGAAGAATCCTCATTAAGAACTCAAAACCATGCAATAATGACAGTGCCAGGGACTATATGGGACGGAGCACAGCATGTGAGTGCGCCCAGAAAGGCCAAGATCAGACTGCGCATCTGCGCTGGCTGATCCGAGTTCCCAACCAGCCATATTGAAAAAATACCAGACTGAGTACACAGTGAAGACCTCGACTAAACTGTGCATACCAACAGGCATTTCCGAATCTCTACAGGGTATTTTATGGCCCTCCCAACAGCAATCATGGGCCCGTGGTTTTAAATCGCATTAAAAAGGCTATTCTTCGACACCTTACGTACCAGGCGAGAATGAGTGATTACTTGAGAAGATGGTAGTAAATGAGGAAGTGGTACGCACCGCTAACAGCACTACCACTGTCAGAACAGATTCCCATTATTATTTCTTGCTGAGCCCTGACAGGCAGGTGGGCTAAAGTACCGAGAATCACTTGGAACCAGGTCTCAATGGCCCCTGTAAGACTTCGGGATGCTGTTGCAATTTTCGTTATAACGAGTTAATTATCTCGTTATTACGAGTTAGTTATCTCGTTATTACGAGTTAGTTATCTCGTTATTACGACTTAGCTATGTCGTTATTACATAAACTCGTATTAACGAGAAAATTAACTTGTAATTACGAGAAAATTAACTCAATATTACGAGATAATTATCTCGTTATCACCACAGAAGAAGAAGAAGAAGAAGAAGAAGAAGAAGAAGAAACATCCACTGACTTCTCAAGTAATTACTCATTCTCGCCGCATACATATGGTGTCGGCCCCCGCCCATCGGGGCTTGAAGAAATAGAGTGTGCTGCCTGATGCTTCCACGCAGAACTGAAACCAACCGCACATGAGTACTGGTAAACCGATTAGAGGTTCTAAGCCTGCCCAGGATTAGTGGCGCGTGTCAGACCTTCCATGCATATAAACCTTATTGGTTTCATTGGGCGACAGTGTTTGAAATGTCATTTCATATCAGTGTTTAGTAAAAGTCCCACAAAATTGTAAGCAATGTCTCCAAAATGACCTAAATAGTACTGACAGGGACATTATACCTCAAATCAAGCAACAAACATAGGTGTCGCAGAAGAATGCCTTGCTCCTTCGTTTCAAATCGAGATCCCATCTCAGAACGACTGAATTGTTGTTGAGAGGGCCATAAAATATGAGATAAACAATACCTGCCACCTGTCACAATCATTACTTATAAGTGCGCGGGGGAGGTGTTGGGGGGGGGGGGGGGGGGTAGTGTTACATGCGTCCCCGTCAACACTGTAAAGGTCATTTTGGAGACGTTGCTTCCAATTTTGTGGGACTTTAACACGACATTAAGATGAAATGACATCTCAAGCTCTGCCGCCTAATGAAACCAATAGGGTTTATAAGCATGGACGGGCCGACTCGCACTGATTTGCCTGGGCAGGCCTAGATCCTCTAAGCGGTTTACCAGTACTCGTGTGCAAGTCGGCTCTGCATGGAAGCATCATGCAGCCCATCTATTTTTTCAAGCCCCGATGGGCGGGGGCCGAGGGTGCATGCGTGTGTGTCTGTCAATGTGCCTCTGTGCACGCGTGTCCATATGCCTGGATCAATGTGTGTTTAGTGAGGGTGCTTTTGTTGAAGTGGTGTTGTAAATTCGGATCTTCTCGTCGGTGCCAAAAGCACTGTTCTCTCTAGCACTGGTATGAGTGAGTGTGCTAGGTCGGGTATCCAGCAGCTGAAAACTTTGTTGCTGGTGATTACTTATTTTTCTCGTTTTAACGAGATAGCTGTCGCGTTAATACGAGATAGTATCTCGTTAATACGACTTAGTTTCTC